>APFE031680695.1:105541-130122 GCA_000404065.3 Pinus taeda
ATCTATATATAATCAGACTGAATACCTCTACGAGGTTATTTTTGTACAGTTTTTTGAATTACTACTTTTAGGAGATGGCATCCACTATAATTGTCTACAATATGTATTTAGAACTGGCCATGGGCCAACAGCTACGGATATGCCTTAGGCATCTACTATATGTAGTTTTTCTACATAATGAGAGATAAATATTTTTCCTTGGGAAAAAAAAACATGTAATTGTATTAAGGATCCATATAATATTTAAGTTCTCCATATTAATGTTACTTGTTTTGAACATCTCCATAATAATATAAGAACATTAATATAAGTCTAATATTATCTAATTTAAAACATGATATTCCCTGAGAACTTCCTCTTGCTAAGTAAATTTCTCCTATAATGTTAAATTATCCTTATGTGAATTGTGAAGAAAGAAGGGTTGACTCCATAAATTCCCTTCTCTCATACTTCCTGCACACACTTTCTTCGTACAAAAAAATAATAGCAGTTATCTTCCCCCCCCAGATTCCGTAAAGGACTTGCAATATCGATATTTCTGACATCTTTGGACACTTTAAGCACTCTGCACAATGTATGAATGTTACTTATTCCTCATCTTCGCGCAATAATATGTCTATATTAATATAAGTCATAATATGATCTTTAATTTGAAATATGATATTCTCTGAGCACTACCTCTTTCTAAGAAAATTCTCCTACAACGTTAAATTAGCCTTGTTGATCTAGATCTCCTCATATACCAGAATTATCGAAGAGATTTTACTCCTCTGATGTTATCATATTTGAATTAAAAAGAGGATGATATACCACATGTGCATACTATAAAGAAAATGAAACATAACAACAACCATCATATCAATGAACACAAACACATTGATAATGGAGTTCACCCAATGTAGGTTATGTCTCTGAGCCCAATGTCAAGATAGTGGAGGTGGATTCATTAATTGTCGCTAATGATGATGATGTACATGGCATGTTATTTTTCATAACAAGGACAAATACCCTCAGCAAGAGTGGCATGTCTCTCCACGAGACATTCTCACTACAGGAACTCTCACTCAAAATGGGCCTTCCTTCAGCACGACAAGCTAATACATTATCAAAATAATGTGGCAGCATGTATCCCTCAACATAGTGTTACAGAGGGATCTCAACACAACAAATCAATCCATAACATAACAACATCATATACCTCGATTTTTAAGATGGCCGAAAAATGCAAATCTTAGTTGCTGAAATGGATTACACCATGGAATTCCTACTGATGAGTGGTGTAAAATTGACTATAAACTTGTCCAATTCTAACACCATCCATAATCTGGGCCCTATGGAATCTTTTAGATTCCCTCAAATATTCTTTCCTAAATATGGCCGAAAAACCACTACTCGAACGAAGATTATGAGCTCACCACTATGGTTCTGGCGAAATTCTATGAAGAATGATTATAAACTTAACTATATTCTAACACTAGAAAAAATTAGGCTCCAAGGGAATATTTTAGATTGCATAAGATTCTTCAAATATTCTATGCTATTGGGCACCTACATTTCTTCTACTTAGATGTACATTTTGACTACATGGTTGGACACCTGGTGAGAAAATGAGTAAAAATGACTATAAACACGTCAAATTCTGTCACTATAAAATTTTACCTCCCAAGGAATCTTTTCATCATCTTGAGATTCTCCTGCATCAAGGTTCCACTCTCTACCTAGGCAAGGTTTCTCCCTAGTCATGGTTCCATTTGGCTCAGCTTTCTATGCCTCCAAGTCCCATTGGTCGGAACTCTATTGCTCTCTCTCTCAGTGCTCCATTAGTCCTCCTTCTTTGTGCAAATGAAATGGAAATTTTTAATGTAATTTAGGTGGTGGAGTAAACAAAGCACCATCATGTGGGCTACTGGTGGAGGCTATAATTAGTTTAGTGGAGCTAGGAGGTTCCAACCATGCCTAACCCAGAACACACAGTTTTCGTTTTGATGTGGTGAAAATATGGCATATAGTTGTAACAGATATACAATTTAAACCAATTTTTAAGTATGTCGCATGTTTAACATATGTTTTTTTGTGTGGGTGCCTAGGAGGTGGGTAGACTGGATGGGTTGGGTGGGTTCAAGCCCTACCTCCCATGGAATACATAATAATTGGATGGTGGAGGGTTAGGTCCATCGGCTAGCGGCCTGCTCATTATATAATATACAATATATATGGTGGCACGTGGCTTGGAACTTCGACCAATAGTGGTGGGGTTTGACCGCCTACCACCCCAAATTTAACATTTTTAATGTGGTGTATTCAGTGGGATGGGTGAGTGTGGTGGTCCCAACCTACCCCCCATTAATATAATTTTTTATTTTTTTAGAACAATATTTACCTTTTTAAATTTTGACGAAAATGAGGGATATGGGACAAATTAACTGTCATACAATTTCACCCGTCCCTGGGATCTGAATTCCATGCGTCGGTCTCGATTAATTTGTAGGATCATTAGACCTGGCCCACTTGCCCACTTTGACCACAACTTTGACTAGCTCTATCTTCTTCATATGAAATCAGATTGGAGTCCCGTTCACACCATTGGAATCAGGACAATGAACACTTTGATCTCCTTTTGGCTTGAGAGAAATCTTATCACTTTGAATTTTGAGTTATTATAAGCCCTCTTTAACCTCTGAGTGCGTTTGGAGCCACCCATATCTTTCCTACCCACTTAGGAGCTTTTGGTCCTCCAAAAGCATGAACATAATCTGCAACTACCACATACATTGTCTACAACACAAGTGTCCTAATAGGTCACCCTTCCTTCTCCTCCACCTTTGTTTTTTAGAGTCATAGGTGATGATCCAACACCTACATCCTGTGCAAACATATAGTACAATATTTTTCAAATTACATGCTTAATTATATTACCAATAATGACCCAAGCATTCCATACTTGCCACGAGTTTATAACATGTACTTTGTGGTCAAGTTTACGTTAGAATGGAAACAATACCCCAACTATCAATACGAGGCCAAAAAATCATTGTTGGTTGAGCAAGTGATGGAAAAAACATCATCACTTTTATATTTTAAGTCACAATACATGATTTATAAAATATGGTCATGATGAGAAATCATGTCTAGAAAAACATCTTTTACTTAATAAAGAAGATCACCATGAATGTGGTGGATTCTTTTGTTGAACAACTTTTTGAACTATTGCATGAGTGCTTTGTCTTTAGGGTGATGCTCTGGAAGGAGCCAACAACATGTGGCTCTTTGATGACCACCTCTATTGTAATGAATACAAAATGTCTTCTTCCTCCAAACCTGCTTAACCTACTTCCTTCCCTGATGTGGATAAGGCTTTTCACACCTCATCCTCATTCATGTTTCCATTCTCCTCCAGCACTTAGTAAACACATGGTTATGTGAACCACAAAAACTACATGTTTTTCGATGCCATGATTTATGTTCATCATAAAAAACATGATTGTAATGAAAATGAACTCTAGAATAATAAGAATTGTTATACCATTCTTGGCTATCTCTCATGTAATTATGGTGATGAGGGTTTTCCTCAACTCTTCATCTGTAATATGTGTTGACATGAGATGATGGTGATGTGCTCCCATCATTCTCTTTCCTTGATAGTTTCAACAATGTCTTGGAAGCTTCTGACACCTTTGAGAATTCTCCTTTAGTGTATCCCAAACCTATGAATTGAGGTCTTTGCACCACTTCCAATGGCTGAATCATTCCTTGTCCATTAACACCAAGTCCTCCTCCTTTATATCCCATCTTGGTAAGGATTCTCTTGCCAATTCATTTAATATGTACCTCCACATTTCCAACAGAAATAACATTATGTGAAGATGAAATTGAAAACAGATCAACATTGTCAATCTCAATTGTTGATTCTAGAAAAGGTGATGATGGATTCTTTAAGAATTCTTTGGCATTCACTTCCTCCAATGATTCTTATATGGCTCGTAACTAAAACTATAGTATTTGTTTCTCCTCTTTCTCTTCTTGTAGGAGCCCCCTTGATTCAACATTCTTTGCTTGAAGGCTCTGGTCATTGTACTTCAATTCTTCCAATGCCTCTTTCATGGTTCGCAACTGAAGCTGCTATCTCTGCTTCTCTTCTTTCTCTTCTCGTAGAATCCTCTTCAATTCAATGTTCTCTACTTGAAGGATCTGGTTGATCTTCTCATTCGAATGATGAGAAGATGATGAAGGCGATGAATGTTCACTAGAAGCTGTGGATGGAGCATCTTTCTCTGCTCTTTCTTTCTCTCGTTCCTCTATTCTCTTTTCGTAAGCTTCATACATTATTTCCAACATTTTGGACATCCTTAGGAAAGCCTTGTACATTTCTTTGTCATCCTCCATTGTTAGACATTCAATCATTCGCACTCGCAATTCACGTCAGTGAGAAGACCGCTATGATGCCAAACTTGACCCGGATTTCTTCAGCCACCAGAATTAACCAAGATATTTTACTTTTGTGATGTTAGCCAAATTCCATGTCAAAAAGTATTGAACAACCACATGTTCATGTTTTAAGGAAGATAAAACATAACGACAACCATCAAATCAATAAACACAAACATATTGATAACAGAGTTCATCCAGTGTAAGCTATGTCTTTGGGCCTAGTGTCAACATAGTGGAGGTCGCTTCATTAATTGTTGCTAATGATGACAATGTACATGGCATGTTTGTTGTCATAACAAGGAAAAATATGCCCAACAAGGGTGGTTTGTCTCTCCACGAGACATTCTCCCTATAGGAACACTCACTCAAAATGGGACTTCCTTTAGCATGACAAGCTAATGCATTATCACAATAATGTGGAAACAAGTATCCTTAAACATAGTGTTACATAGGGATCTCAACAATAAGACATCATCTTAGAAAGAAAAAGGATGCATAGCATAACTGCATCATATACATCATTTTTTGAAGATGGATGAAAAATGCAAAGCTTTGCTATGGAAATGGATTGCACCATTGAATTCTTGGCAATGAGTAGTGTAAAATCGAATGTAAACTTCTACAATCCTAACACCATCAAAATATATGCCCTCTGGAATCCTTCAGATTCCTTCCTGAATATGATCAGAAAATTTCTTGCACAGATGAAGATTCTAAGCATACCACTGTGCTCCCTATGAAATTCTGTGAAGAATGAGTATAAAGTTGACTATGTTCCAACACAGGAAAACATCAGCCTCCAAGGGAATCTTTTAGAGTCCACAAGGTTCTTCAGAGATTCTGTGCTACTAGGCACCTTCATTTTTGCCGCTCAAACGCATATTATCACTGCATGGTTGGATGCTTATTGAGAAAATGTGTAAAAATGACTATAAACACGTCAAATTTTGTCACTGTAAAAATTTACCTCCCAAGGAATCTTTTTGGAATGTTTAGATTCTCTTTTGTCAAGGTTCCACTCTTTTCCTGGGCTAGGTTCCACCCTAGTCATGGTTCCATTCAGTTAAGAGTTATGCATCTCCAAGTTCCAATGTTCGGAACTTCACTTCTCTCTCTCTCTCTCTCTCTCTCTCTCTCTCTCTCTCTCTCTCTCTTCATGCTCTGCTGGTCCTCCTCCTCCGTGCAAATGAAAGGGAAATATTTAATGTTATTTAGGTGGTAGAGTAAAGAAAACATGACCTTATGGGACATTGGTGGAGGCTATAGTTAGGTTGGTTGAGGTTGGAGGTTCCAAACTCACCTAAATGAAAATACATAAAAAAATTTTTGATGTGGCGGAAATATGGCATATAGTTGCAACAAATATATAATTTAAACCAAAGTTTTGTTAAAGTTTAAGTATGGCATGCGTTTAACATATGATTTGTTGTGTGGGTGCCCATGAGAGAGAATGCTTGGACTGGTCGGGTGGGTTTGAGCCCCTTTACCCACCATATACATGATAAGAGGATGGTGGGGGGTTGGGTCCACCGGTAAGAGGCTTGCCCATTATATAACATACAATATATATCATGGCATGTGGCTTGAAACTTCGACCGAGAGTGGTGGGGTTTGACAGCCTACCACCCCAACTCTAACATTTTTAATGTGGCACATCTAGTGGGGTGGGGTAGTCTGGAAGGCCTGACACACCCTACATTAATATCTTTTTTTAAAACAATATTGGCCTTTTAAAAATTTTTTGAAAATAAGGGATATAAGACAAATTAACTATCCCACAATTTCTCCCATCCTAGGGAGACAAATTTTGTGCATCAGTCTCAATCAATCTATAGGATCATTAGACCTCACAGACTTTCCCACTTTTAATGCAAATTTGACTAGCTCTATCTTCTTCATATGAACTGAGATTGGAGTGTCTTCACACCAATGGAATCAAGGTGACGAGTAGTTCAATCTAGTCCCGGTTCGAGAGAAATATGATCACTTTGAATTTTGAGCTATTATAAGTCCTCTTTCACCTACGAGTGTATCTGGAGCCACCTAGAACATTCCTCCCCACTAAGGAGATTTTGGTACTCCAAAAGCATGAAAATAATATGAAATTGTCTTGTATGTTACCTGCACCACAAGTTTCCTAACAAGTCACCATTCCTTCTCGCTCACCTTTGTTCTTCGGAGTCATAGGTGATAAGGCAACACCTGCATCCTCTACAAACCTATAGTACAATATTTTGCAAATTACATGCTTAATTATATAATAAATAATTACCCAAGCATCCCATACTTGCCACACATTTATAAAAAATACTCTTTGGTCAAGTTTACATCGAAACGGAAACAATACCCCAACTATCAATACAAGTCCAAAACATCATTGTAGCTACAACAAGTGATCGAAAACACGTAATCACTTTTACATTTTAAGTTGCAACACATGATTTTAAAAATATGTCCATGACAAGTTATCATGTCTATTAAAACCACCACCATGAATGTGGTGGCTTCGTTTCTTGAAAAATGATTTCAGATAGATTCTACATGAGCACATTGTCTTTAAGGCATTGCTCTAGATGGAGCCTCCAACATGTGGCTCTTCGATGACCACCCCTACAATTGCAATGATTGCAAAAGGTCTTCTTCCTCTAGACCTGCTTACTTGCTTCCTTCTCTGATGTGGAGAAGGCTTTTCATGCCTCATCCTCTTCTGTGATGTCATCCTCTTCTAGCACTTAGTAAACAGATGGTTATGTAAACCAAAAAATCTACATGTTTTTTTATGGTATTATTTATGTTCATCATAAAAAACATGATGGTAATCGAAATGAACTCTAGAATACTGAGTCTTTCTATACCTTTTCTAGTTGTCTCTGGTGAAATTATGGCGATGAGAGCTTCCCTCAACTCTTACTCTACAATGTACACTACCATGTGATGATGGTGATGTGCTCCCATCATTCTCTTTCCTTGATAGTTTCAACAATGTCTTGGAATATTTTGACACCATTGAGCAGTCTCCTTTAGTGTGTCCCAAACCTGTGAAACAAGATCCCTACACCACTTCTAGTGGCTGAGTCATTCCTTAGCCATTAACACCAAGTCACCCTCCTTTATATCCCATCTTGGTAAGGAATCTTACGCTAGTTCCTTTAATGGGTACCTCCACATTTCCAATAGAAATAACATTATGTTAAGATGAAACTAAAGAACGATCAACATTATGAATTCTCAAATGGGTGATGATGGCTTCTTTAAGACTTAATTAAGCCTCAACTCCTCCAAGGCCTCTTCCATGACTCATAGCTAAAGCTGTAGTCTCTGTTTCTCCTCTTTCGCTTCTTATAAGAGCCTCCTTGATTCAAAATTGTCTTGTTGAATTATTTGGTCATTGCACTTCAATTATTCCAAGGGCTCTTCCATTGCTCACAACTAAAGCTGCAACCTTTTCTTCTCTTATTTCTCTTCTTGTAGGAGCCTCTTTAATTTAGTGTTCTTTGCTTAAAGGATCGAATTGATCTCCTCATTTGAATGATGAGAAGACAATGAAGGTGATGAATCTTCACTATATGGTGCGGATGGAGCATCGTTCTCTACTCTTTCTTTCTATCATTCCTCTATTCTCTTTAAATAAGATTCATAAATTATGTCCACCATTTTGGACATCCTTAGGAAAGCCTTGCACATCTTTTTTCTATCCTCCATTGTTTCACATTCAATCGTTCACACTCAATTCACATTAGCGAGAAGACCGATCAGATACCAAACTCGACCCAAATTTCTTTAGCTATTGGAATTAACCTATATATTTTACTTTTGTGATGTTAGTTGAATTGAATATGAAAGAGTATTGAACAACCA
Organism: Pinus taeda; assembly: GCA_000404065.3. Classification (NCBI taxonomy): domain Eukaryota; kingdom Viridiplantae; phylum Streptophyta; class Pinopsida; order Pinales; family Pinaceae; genus Pinus; species Pinus taeda. The sequence goes on from APFE031680695.1 coordinate 113,828, forward strand.
CATGTGCATGCCTTAAGGAAGATAAAAAATAACAACAACCTTCAAATCAATGAACACAAACCCATTTATAACGGAGTTCATCCACTGTAGGTTATATCTTCGGGCCTATTATGAAAATAGTTGAGGTCACTTCATTAGTTGTTGATAATGATGATGATGTACATGGCATGTTCTTTTTCATAACAAGGACAAATACACTCGACAAGAGTGCCATGTATCTCCTTGAGACATTCTCCCTATAGGAACTCTCACTCGAAATGGGCTTTCCTTAAGCATGACAAGGTAATAAATTATCACAATAATGTGGCAACAAGTATCCCTCAACATAGTGTGACACAGGGATCTCAACAATAAGACATCATCTGGGCCTTCCTTAAGAATGACAAGGTAATACATTATCACAACACTGTGGCAACAAGTATCCCTCAACATAGTGTGACACTGGGATCTCAACAATAAGACATCATCATAGCAAAACAAAAGGACTCATAACATAATTGCATCATATACTTACATTTTCGAAGATGGTTGAAAAATGCAAAGCTCAGCTGCTGAAATGGATTTCACGACTGAATTCCTAGTGATAAGTGGTGTAAAATCAATTAGAAACTTGTCCAATTCTGATGTCATCAAAATATGGGCCCTCTGGAATATGTTAGATTCCCTGAAATATTTCTTCCTAAATATGGTCAGAGAATCCACTGCTTGGATGAATTTTCTGAGAAAACCACCACGTTCTTTGTGAAATTTGTGAAGAATGAGTATAAAGTCGACTACATTCCGACATTGGAAAAATCAGCCTCCAAGGGAATATTTACATTCCACAAGATTCTTCAAATATTTTGTACTACTGGGCACCTATATTTCTATTGCTCATATGTGGATTTTAACTACAGGATTGGTCTCTTGGCAAGAAAACATGTAACAATGACTATAAACGCATCATTTTTTGTCACTAAAAAAATTTACCTCCCAAGGAATATTTGTGGCATCTTGAGATTCTCCTACATCAAGGTTCCACTCTTTCCCTAGGTAAGGTTCTAGCCTGGACATAGTTCCATTCATCTCAGGGCTCTGCACCTCCAAGTTCCGCTGGTCAAAACTCCGTTGTTCTCTCTTTGTTCACACTCTACTAATTCTCCTCCTCCGTGCAAATGAAAGGGAAAGATTTAATGTAATTTAGGTGGTCGAGTAAACAAAGCACAAGCCCATGGGATGTTGGTGGAGGCTACAGTTAAGTTGGTGGAGGTGAAAGGTTTCAAGCCCAGTTGACACAAAATGCTTAATTTATGATTTGATGTGGCATAAATATGACATATAGTTGCAAGGAATATATAATTTAAATGAAATTTTGGTTAATGTTTATGTATGCCACATGTTTAATATATGTTTTGTTGTGTGGGTACCTGGGAAGTAGGCCAACTGGATTGGATGGGCAGGTTCGAGCCCCGTCGCTCACAGGATACATGACCGGTGGATTGTGGGAGGGCATGTCCACCAGTTGGCAGCCCGTTCCTTATATAACATACAATATATGTGGTGGCAGGTGTCTTGGAAGTTCGACTAAGGGTGGCGGGGTTTAACCGCCTACCAACCCAACTTCAAATTTTTTAATGTGGTATATCTAGTGGGGTGAGTGGGTTGAGTGGGCCCGACCGACCGTCATTAATTTTTTTAATTTTTTTAAAATAATACTGACCTTTTTAAATTTTGTCGAAAATAAAGGATATAGGACAAATTAATTTTCCTACAGTTTCTCCCGTCCCCGGGAGCCAAAGTTTGTCTGTCAGTCTCGTTCAATTTGTATGATCATTAGATGTGGCCCACTTGCTCACTTTGACCGCAATTTTGACTAGCTTTATAGTCTTTATATGAACTCTGATTGGAGTGTCATTTACACTCTTGGAATCAATATGAAGAGCACTTTGATCTGGTTTTCGTGCAAGAACAATATGATCATTTTGAATTTTGAGCTATTATAAGCCCTCTTTGAGTGTTTTTGGATCCACCTGGATCACTTATGCAAATGTAGAGAAAGGAATATTCACTAGATATAGCCCCTACTGCCACACTTGCACACAACCTTTCTCCTACACTTCCTTCACACCCTTTATACACACAACAAAATAATAGTGGTTAGCCCCCCTTCTAACATATTTGGACAAAGAAATGGAATTTTCAAGCATAGTAGTGCCAGAGAACTCATTGACATAATGACCACTCACAAAACTTGTCTTTTTCATATTTTAAAATTATTTTTTAGGCATTGACAAATAGTAAAAATAAATCACCTCACCCTAGGGGAATTATGTACCATCAAGTCTCACTTGGCCAATGGAAAATTAGAAATAGGACTTCCATAAATTAGAAAATGATTTTGATTTTTTAAGAAAATAGGAATATTCAACATTTTCCTTAAAATTTGGTTAAAATTGCAAAAACACAAAAAAATAAATTATAGTCAATGAACTTTGACCATGACTTATAGTCCTTGGCGAGGCAAGGACTAAAAATCAGATTTAATTTAATAAATTATTTTAAGAAAAGTAGTGTTGCAGAATGATTAATAATACTTCTTTAGGATTGCATATGATGTTTTTTTTAAGAATAAGATTGGGATAGTGTGTCTAATCATTATAGACATGAGTAGAGTTTATGAAATGGGGGGTTAATTTTTTCCCATTTTTCAAAGTGTGTTTTTTTTAGTTTTGAAAGTAATTTTCAAGTAGTTATTAATTTTTTTTTGTCCTTGAGAAAAGAAAACCATAAATTTATTCATTTGATAGAGGAACAAAGCTAATTTTTTAATATTCAAACATTTAATGCCTTATAGCTAATAAAAAGAATGGTTGAAAGGCTAACAAGAAAATAGGGCACATGGGCTACCAATAAGGCCCAAAGGGAATATAAAAAAATAACCAAAAACCCTAGCAAAAAATTATTTTCATATTTTAAACAAATGTTGGGCACAAATCACCCAAATGGCCCCAAAAACCCCACATAAATCATGGAAAAACACCCGGCACCGTCACAATTATGTCACTAGAATCTGTAAAAGAAGATAAAGAGGCACAAAATTGGGCCAAAGCAACAACCAAGTTTCCACAGCCCTGACCCCTCAACTCCCATCTCCAATAAAACAAAAAATGAGGCATCAAGCAACCCTGGTAGCCTTAATATACAAACCAAAGAATACTCATAAAAAATAGGGCCAAAAGATCTCAATGAAGCCCTTGGTAGCCTCAAAACCTGCACCCAAAAACACAACAAATAAGGGAAGGCCCCTAGTGTTGGCAGCATAAAACCAAGGAGATACCAAGGCCCTGGAGTAGTAGTGGAAAAACAAGGCAAGACCAATAGTTGCATTAACTAACCCCAGTGAAAAATAAGCGCTGAAATACATCACGTCGTAAAGAGAACCTAATAAATGCAACAAAGCTAACACTAGCTTTGAAATAGACTGTGACCTCACAGATCGATGGAGTCACAAACGAGAGGCATGTAGATAGTGCTCAACTTCCCCCACTCCCCTCCCTTAACTTCAAATTTTGTTAAATTATAATTGAGATTATTATTATTTTTTAATTAATATTAGTATTTGATATTTTAATTATAAAATTGAATATAATTTATATTTAGGAGACAATTTGTTACACCATGAAATAATTGATCTATTTGAGTAGAACTTTTTAGAGAGTCATCATTCCTATTAGATTTTCTTATTTTACATTGTCACAAATGTGTTAAATTTATTAGGATGAATGTTGAATCTTTCTCTTTATGCCATCTTGGTTTTATATAAGGTTCATTATAAATAAGGTGCAGAATTCTGAGAGGAATTCGGATTTTCCACAATGTTCATCTTTATATTGGTCGATGTTTTGAGTCTAGACCCAGACTCATCATCCGGACTGATATAAGGAGAAAACAAAGAAAAAGGGTTTGTGATAAATATGTAATAGGCTTGTTGTAAAGACAATTTGGCTGACTAAATGACTGTTTATTACTATTATTTACCATTATTTATATTATTATTTATATCATTATCTACCATTATTTATATTATTTATTATTATTTATATTATTATTAGCCATTATTTATATTATTATTTATATCATAAGTTTGTTATTTTACTCATTAATTAATCTAAAATTGAATTGTGAGAATGGTTTTATGTTATTTGTTTGAAATAATTAATAAGTTCTGTTATAATATGTAATCTATTTGTAATTCCTTATTATTGTGTAATTAATTTGTACTTAATTCCTAAAAGGTCTATAATATTATGGATATAATAAGTTTTAATATATTGTTAACTTATTAATTAAATATAAATGTGTGATAAGTTATAAGATATTTTATTTAGCTGATTGAATTAATCAATAAGTTTTATTTGAATGAGTACCATTATATTATGTTGTTTATTTATAATTTCTAATGTGTTGCAAAATTAATTTTGAGGTTTTTATTGTTTATATACCAAGTTTATTATGTTTCTACTTAATTAAAATTAAATTTCAGATTCTTGGATTTAGTAGAAACTTACTCTAGATACACATTAATTTAATTACTCTAATTCATTTACTATTACCAAGTTTATTAAGGTGCAAATTCTTGAATTTAGTACAAACTTACTCTAGATACACATTAATTTAATTACTCTAATTCATATACTATTACCAACAGAAATGATGTGTTTAAATTTTGGTAGATTTTTTGAATATTTTAGCATACATCCAAAAAACGCTTCCTCGTGTATAACTAGGCACAAATGTGAGATAATCGAAGGGAAGAGGAGAAGTAGCTACTTGCATGAACAATTAGTGTTATCCTTTTGAAAATGAAAAATGGATTAAAAGATAAATGAATCCATAATATTGACTATCTAATCATTGAGATTGTTACATGTGGAGCCCTTTAATCTAAATGAGAGTACACATTGGTAGAATAAACTAGTATTCTAAGTATTCATGTGCTTGTTTATCATTGGTAAAAGTGCACCTTTTACGCTTGGGAAGGAGTTACTTGCCAAAGAAATTTGGGAACTTCATTTCCAAGGATATGTTATGAAACAAAGCCTTGAATATGATAAAATTTCAATGAGTAAAATTCCATCTCAATTGTGACACCTCATTTTACAATGTATCCATTACTAAGACAACATATGATGTTTATACAAATGAATCTCCTTCATGGTACATAGAAAATTAAGTTGCATAATGTAACATACAAGTAAATTAACCTAATCTTAACTAATAAACTAAAGATATATGCTTAGCATAACCATAACATATGTGCCCTAAGATGTTAACGTAGCCCACTACTTTTAAAAATGATTTCTAGTGGAAGTTCTTGTTGTGATGTTTCTTAATAAAGCACTCATTTTCCCAAATAGCTTTCTCTAGAGGCCTATTATTCCACTTGATTAGATACTCTACAATGACTCTATTATTAATATATGGAGAATATTGATATATAATATTTTGTAGTTCAAGAATCAAATTTTCTGTCTCATATATGTATGGATGTTTTGTATGCATTGGCATAGCTTGTCCCAAAACATTTTATACTGAATGCCCATGAAAAATATTTTAAATGTAAGATGAAGAAAAATATAACTCATATGCTTATTATTAAATCATATTAATAATCTTGTAGGGTTAATAAAGCTTTGGATCTAAAATTTTATTCTTCCCTTTCTTGAGTGTAGGTTGGTTGTAAGGGTGTAGTCTCAAAAAAATCCAATCATCCTCCATAAATTTTCTTTCACTTGGATGTTTGATGTTGATTTACTACTATTTCATCTTCTTTAATGTCATTTGAGGGTTTCCCTATTCCTTAATAATTACAAAAAAAATTTAGTCTTCTCCATATGTGAATCTATTCCCTGCACTTTTACTTATCTTACACAATATATGGGATAAAAGGAAATGGATTTCCATAGATCATATCAAATAGGAATGTTTTAGTAGATATGTAATAGTTAGTATTATACCATGATCATACCAAAGGAAGCCATCTAATCCACTGGGACTGTTCGTCTTAATAATACCATCTTAAATAACCCTCTAAAAAGTCTTTCTTGATCCTTTGATATGTTTTAAGGAACATTGCATGTCCTACCATCTAAGAGTCATGGGACTTCATTGATATTTGTTACGTCCAATTTTTTTGAGGGAATACAATATTCTACCCCTATACTGAAGAATATTTCCATTCCACTCCCAATGTTCCATAGAGTTCATTCATTCCATTATACATTATATTTTTTGTTTAGTATTATTTTCATATTGTGATTAAAGGTGAGATTATTCTAAATAAAATATGCAATAGAATATAAACATGAGACTTCTTATATTCTATAAAAAGAATCTCCTACTACATATTCCTTCCCTATTTCGTAGATTATTGCAAAATCAAACCATTACTTTTTTGCAACCCCTTTTTGTTGTTCTTATAATGCAAGTATTTTCTCCAAATTTAATTTAGTTTGGAAGGGTCTCTCTTGATATTGAAGTTATAGATGTGATGCACACACAAATTGTTTATTGCATTTATAATTATTTCCATGTATTTTTCACACACACACATATCACCAATTATTTTCCTTGGAATTGTTCTCTTTTCTCCCTTCTTGCGTCAATATTGCTCCACTTATTTTCATTACTAGATCACATTGTACTATAAAAAATTAACATAATTTGGTGTGTCCAATATTTTCTTACAATACATGGCATCATTTAAGAGAGGGAATGCCAAATTAAAAATCATCATTACATACAAATGAATTTGTCTTCATGAGAGATGTGAGTGGGCCTACACTTCATGCATAATTATTAAGACATTATTGATAATAAATTATAAGTTCAAATAGTCCTCTATGACTCATGATGTTTTTAAGAATATTCCATGTTGTAATAGCATGGATATTTTAAGTGGCCAACTTAACTCCTTTGAAATAGTATTAGCCAAATTTTTATGCAACTGAATAATAAAAACATAAGAAAAGATAGATCAACGACTTGAAAATAAGCCTCTGCGAGGGGGTAACCTCCTTTTACATCACATAATGAACCATTCTAGGATTATTCAAATGACAAGACCTCATTGTTATATGTAGGATTCGAAGGGGTAAAAATATAATTTGGGCCTACATAAAAATAATAATCTAAGGGAACAACAATAGAAATAGTAGTCTTCTATGGGGCACAACAATAACAATATGGGGGCTACAATAGTATTATAGGGACAGAACATGCTCCTCTCCTTCACAAATGTGTTGTCCTCAACGTTTGAGTAGTTTTGGATTATTATGAATAAAATATACACCCTCCCATGTGGAGTCTTCAACAAGTAACTTCTTCCACTTAATGAGACACTCTGAAATTCATATGTTTTTCAGATGTCAGATTCCTATTTCAATGATTGCTTTAGGCTCCAATATGATTTTTCCTTCCTTGTCATGTTCTAGAAATATATTTTGAATTGGAAGCTTGTCACTTATAACCTTCTTTAATCATGAAACATGGAAAATGGGGTGTTCTCACGAAGATGCATGCAGTTGCAATTCGTATGCCATAGTATCAATCTTTTACAACATTTAAGGGTCATAGTACTTGGGTAATAGTTTATTATCCTTCTTAGCTTTCTCAATGGACATTTATTTGTATCAATGTAGTCATAAAAGTACCCAATCACCCGTACCAAAACTTATTTTACTGTGATGTTGATTTTCCTCCTATTTCATTCCATTCTACACCAAAGTCAGGTTATCCTTTAAGATTTGGAGAACTTCTCTTAATGCTTGATTGTAATTTCCACTTCTTGAACCTAAGAATTGTCTCTTAAAGAAAATTTAATGGATGGTGGATGATATACATAAATGGGGTCATTTTTGTTCCAGTATGGAAAGACATTTTATAACACCGTCTACTAGGGGTAACTACTTGATCCATTTTGTTTGTTTATCATATATAGAGAAATGAAGATATCCTTCCAAACATTTTTTCATTACCTTAGCTTTCCTATCACATTGAGAATGATAAGATGACCCATGAGCTAATTGATTACTAACACAAGAAAATAATTACGTCTAAAAATTTCCAATGTAAATGGGATCTCTATCACTTGCAATAATCTTTGGGTTTCCATGTAGTGTTTGAACTCTTTCCATAAATGGAGTAATGAATATACTTGGTTTCAAAGGATGAGATAGTGCACAAAAGTGCACATACTTGGTAATTCTATCAACTACCACCATGATGACACTCTTTCCATTACACTTGGGTAAACCTGTGAAAAAATACATTGAGACCTTTTCCCAATACTAACTTTAAATGGATAATGGTTGTAAAAGACGTGGGATCTTAATTGCCTGACCATTATTTTGTTAGCAGACCAAACATTTCACCACAAACTTTTGAACATCTTAAATGTCCATCCGACACAAAAACTCTTAACCCTGTGGAAATTTTTTAAAAATCCTGAGTGTCCTCCTATAGGAGAGGTGTGCAATTACAAAATAACCTTTTGTTAAATTTGAGAGTTTTTTCACACATATAAGTGATATTTATACCACACTGAATTAATTTTCAAAATAAATGAATCAAATGCACTAGAACATTGGTGAAAAGTTTTAATGAGTGTTCATACCCCTTCATCAGTCTTCCATTCTTCCCTTGCTTTAGTTTTCCAATCAGGTTGGATAATAGAAATGGAACAAAGCATTGCTTCCACATATTCATCCCTTCCTCAGTGTGCATTTTCTAAACATTTTACTTCCCTTTTTTGTAGATTATTTAAATTCATAACCCAACATATTTGTGACCCATTTTTTCTACTCTTTTGAAGATGATCTCTATTCCATGAAGTATTTAAGGCTATCATGATCTACTTTTTACCTTGAAGTGTCTTCCCATTAGGTAAGGGAGACATTTATTCAATGCATGTGGTATTTATAACCCTTTTTTATCGTAAATATCTTTATGCAAATATTTTCCCTTGATTCAATGACTTTAAAAATAAATGGGTCTTCCGTCTTGCATTAAAACAACACCAATGGCATTTCTTGAGGCATCACATTCCAGCAAAAGGGTTTTTATGATCTAGGTCTAGCTAATATTGGAGCTCTTCTCATTACCTCTTTAAGATGTCCAAAAGCCTTAGTGGCTTCTAAAGTCCAAAAAAATGTGCCTTTATTTAGTAATGTTGTTAGAAGTGTTGTTACCTTCCCATAATTCTTAATAAACTTGTGATAATACCCTGTCAATCTGAGAAATCCTCGAATATGCCTTAAGGTTGTGGGGATTTTCCATTCCTTGTTGGATTTAATTTTTTTAGGGTCTTCCCTAACGCCCTCATAGGATACAATATGGCCCAAATATTCCACTTCATGTACCCCAAAGAAATATTCGAATGATTTTGCATACAATTATTTCTTCTCCAATAGTTTTAGCACCTTGTCAACATGTTGAACTTATTATTTCCAAGACATGTTATATATTATTATATCATAAAAAATACTAACAAAAATTTTCTAAGGGTTTGAAAGTGGAATCCATTAAACCTTGAAATATGGAAGGTTCATTAGTAAGGCCAAAAATCATAATGACCTTGATTGGTTCTAAATGTTGTTTTCAAAATGTCTTTTGCCTTCATTCTAATTTGTTGATATCCTAAATGAAGATCTATCTTCGTGAAATAAATTTCTCCATGTAGCTCATACAATAGTTCATGAATGAGAGTAATGGGAAACTTATACCTAGTAGTGATTTTATTGAGCTATAAATAATCTAGAAACATATTCCATGATCCATATTTCTTATGCACCAACACTATCGAAGAAGAGAAACCTATCTCTAGCATGTCTACACCATGCATTCAATTTCACTCTTTAAGGTAAGTATATATGTGAGGCCTAATCTTTGAAGGAACACTTCCTAGAATCAAGTGAATAGCATGATCATGATCACAAATATGTTGGATACCTTTGGGAGTCTCAAATACATTGGAATATTCTCAAGGACTCTTTGGTTATGTAGATAAATGGATGACATAGATATTTAAACGTATAGTGAACATTATTGTCCAATTACCCCTTTTTTTTCCTTCTTCAAAATATTTTTCATGTCATTAGAGCTGATTATCTTCCTAAGATTCCCTATGATACCTCTAAATTAATTTTCTTTTTCTTCTGAGAAAAAAATCAAGAAATATTGTTGAAAATTTAAAGGTGCTAGATATGGACAACAACTAAAATCCTTGGCTATCTTAAAATGAATGAAATTATGAGTACTACTTGAATCAATCATCACTGCAATGTTTTCCTTCTTTATATATCCTTGTATCTTGAAATTTTAAGGGGTAGTTATTCTCACCAATGCATTACAATATATGGTCAGATTCATTTCTTCTTTTTCAACCCCTATGGTTGGTTCTTGGTGTGGATCTTCTTTTGTTGATGTTTCATGTTTCTTTTCTTCCTCCTTTTAAAAATATATGAAAAATAATTTATTCTTAGAAAAATTATGACCTTTAGGGTATTTTCTATCATAATTGTAAGAAATCATTTTTTCTTTTTTTTTCCTCCAATTGTTTTAGTGTAAAACTTATATGCTACAGGAATCTTGGGGTGACAATACTTCCATATTTATAGTTGTGAGTGGTATACCTCCTTTTTTTTAATTTTTTTAGTATCTTGGGAGGTACTCTAATCCCTAAGGTTTGGGGATTGGAGGACAAAGCACCACAAGGTTCACTTGAGATCTTGTAACCAAAGGTTGGGGTTTTGCACCCATCATATTTTGGGCCAATACCATGAAGCATTTGAGCGTGAGAAAATTCGAGGTGATAGAGCTTGGTTTGTCTACAATGATCTAATGATCACTAAAATGAGAGTTATAGAAATGAATTCAAGAATTTTTTAATTTGTCATTAATATTTGGACAAGACAAGTAATGTAGGCTTCAGGAATTCATCATATAGGCATGACTCTTCATCTAATCGTGGAGCCCTCTTATGTATAATATATATATATATATATATATATATATATATATATAATATATATATATATATATATATATAGGTTGAGCTGAGGACATTTCCTCATCCATTTGTGCATCACACACAAGGAGGAGAGATTGTTGAAGTAGGATAATATTCTGTGGTAGTTGATGCAAGAAGAGGCTAGGGAAAGGATGAGTTTAGGATTAATTTAAGGGCTAAAACAAGGCACCGAGCTGCTGAAAGGTGGATGAGGTTACTTGCTAGGTAGGCTGAGTTGGAGACCTCTATTACAAATATGTTTGGGAATTATTTTGTGGACACAATAATAGTATGGTGTTGGTTGTAAGCTACATGAGTACTCTGTGATAGGACTTAGGCCATAACACCACAATTAGGGTTTGAGTAGGTTGAATTCAGGTCTTGAATATGACCATAACAACAATGTGCTAGGGGAGGTGTCTCATGAAGATATGCCACAATATTTTAGGATTGTTAACTGGATATTTTAGGGTTGTTGCAATATGAAAAATTTCCCTAAGAAAAACATTCAAGGGTAGAAAATTACAATAATATTTGGAGCAACATTAGTGATGTGCTTTGGGTCACAATTTATGACCAGATTTGGATCAATTTTTGGGCAACCTATGGGAGACAGTCTAGAGGCTTTATTGGGTGATTGTAAGTCTTCATCAGTGTAATTCTTGCAGTGTAATATTGGGTTCCATTGTATTGGTGGAGGGAGGTATGTTGGGTACCCAAAGTATCTATAGACATGCTATCTTGAAGTGACGAAGAGGAGATGAAGGTTGGATAAATATTTCTTAGAAGTGTAGTACCTTGATGGACTAAGATAACTTCTAGCCTAGCATTTTGGAGCTCGGGAAGTGGCTACCCTAGAGAGCATATTAGATCAGCCCGTATACATGTTACAAAAGTAATGTGCAACAAGGTTAGGTGGAAACCCCATAGAGTCTCGATGCGTTTTCCTTTGAAGGACTAAGGGGAGGCTAGTGAGCAGTATCAAAGTGAAGGATCGGTGGGACAAGATACGACATAGATTATGAGCAATGAAATTTATCATTTGTATTTTATATAGCATAGATTATTGTATTATTCATATTTGGCTTAATATAATGAATATTGGTGTTGTACATTATTGTACAATACAGTTAAAAATTGTGTATACTTATGTACATGTGATTTATTGCTTTATAGTTTTCATTGTGAAAAGTAGTTCTTGTTGAGATTCTTGGTTTGGTAGATCAAACATTCTAATATTCTAACCTAGAGCCAAGATCATGGAAATTAAACATGGTACAAGAGCATATTTGAGCTACATTAAATGTCAGTGAATCAGAGTGGTGCATCGTGAAGTACAACTTAAGAGGGAGTTGGTCACATTATAGGTGAAAATGTTGAAGTTGTAGACTGATATCTGGTATGAGGATAGGTTGAAGGGGTTATCCAACTATAGTCCATGGAAGGAAAGGATCAAGTTGGTCTTGTTGATCAACAAGATCTGGGATTTCATTGAGAAATCCATCAGGAAGCCAAATCACCCAAAGGAGCTGGAAGTGTATAAGAATTTTGATATGTGGGTGAGATTGATCATCCTAGATGGTGCGGAGGATGCCCTTATACCACATTTGTTTGGGAAGAACACTACAAATGAGATGTGGATGGCCCTTCATTATTTGTTCCAGAATAAGAATGAGAACTAAGTATTGGTATTGGAGGATAAGTTGTAGTTGACCAAGATGATAAAGGGCAAAGACATTAATTCATATCTAACTTGATTGTATCAGGTAAAAGACTATCTTGATTCCTTTGGTGTGACTATTTCATATGGAGATATGGCAAGGATTGCCTTGAAAGGGTTCAACGAGGAACAAAAGACCTTCATCAAAGGAATTGTTACCAGAGAGAAGCTTCTAGACTAGAATAGGCCCTAGGATGACTTCATTTGTGAATAATTGCGAGATTAGGATATTCATAGAAAGAAGAAGAATTTCGATGATGACATCACACTTGTAGTGCAAATGAAGGGTATGAATAAGAAGGACTTGAGTAAGGTCAAGTGTTTCAACTGTGGCGAGATGGGTCAATTCTTGTTAAGATGTCCAATGAAGAAGAAGTGAGATGACAAGAAGAGTAAAGGAAGACAGGTCATCGGTGTTACCATTTCTGCTAAGATAAAGGATCTCACCAGGAGATTGGAGGATGAATTTGCTATGATTTCTCATTTGTCATAGGGTATTGTCGATAAGGATTAATGGTACATGGATGGTGGTGTGATGAAACATATGATAGGGTCACAGGAGTTTTTTGAGACTCTAGCTGAATGGGACTCAAAGTTACACATGGTGTTTGGAGACAAGAGTTAGAAGGAGATGTAAGGATCAAGAGTTGTGCCATTCATAATGGAGACAAGGTGAGTGATGCGGGTTGAGGATGTACTATTTGTACCAAGAATCATATATAGCATGATCTCTATCTCAATGATTGAGAAGAAGGGGTTTGAGGTCTAGGAAGGTGACATTCAGGCCTAGAGGCTCTAGCTCCACTGGTATCATGCTTGGAGTTAGATAGCATCGTCTATATACGCTGATGAGAAGGCCTATGAATCATGAGAAGTAATTGGAGAAGGTGCAAGTTCAAGAGAAGCAGGGGCAAGTGCAGGCTTTAGAGGAGAAAGTACAAGTTCCTAAAAAGAAGGTGTAGACTCTAGAGACCTAAAGGGAGTCGCATTTAAGAGGGAACTTGTGGGTTTAGAGGGAGACCTTTCAGCCCAAGAAGAGAACATGGTGAGTGGGGAGAAAGGGTTCTCTTACAACTTCCAAGATGGAATCATGGAGAGTGAAAGACATTATAGGAAAATAATGTTAGGATATTCCGACACGTAGGAATAGTTAAGTATAACTTGGTCTAGTATAGAGTTAGGTAAAGTGTGTTTCTTTAACATGTACATTTGTAACTTACAATCCGACGGTCACGATATGTAGTGATCCGACAGTTCATTCTCTCCCCCGTATTACCGACACTTGATCCATGGCTTGACACCTGATTGGTCCATGAATTCTATTTAAAAGCACATGAGGGTCATTTGTAGGTTACACGTGCATGAGAGAAGCTTGTGTAAATTTTCATTCTTTTATTAATAAATTTCCATAAGTAGCCACGTTGGCACAGGTCTGGACTATTTCCCTCTCTGAGGGTTTTAACCACGTCAAAATACTGGTGTATTGATCTGTGATTTGTTTGTGAGCGGTGTCCTTTTGGTGTTTTGTCTGAGGAACTTACCCTGTATATTCCTACATGGTATCAGAGCAATTTGAGGGCCGCATTCGTTGTTGATCCAAATCTAAAGCCAGTAGAACTACATGCGACTGCCATCTCCTAGATTTGTTATTTCTAACTGCTTTCGGGCTGAGAGGACTGCTCTGCTGTGTTGGGAGCATCTGTTCCAGTGAGGAACCCCTTTCGTTTCACGCGAAAAGGTTTCTGGTAGCCCTAGCTGCGTCATTTTTTAGATTTGGAGGTATACAGTGTTTATTTGCAGTTTACTATTATTTTCTCTCTGTTTATTTCTGTTTCGGTTTATTTAGCTATTTTTTTTACCAGATCTATACCTTTCATTTCTGCGTATGCTCTTTTCCCTGTGACTCTATGCAATTTGGGCAAATCAGAAACAGAAAGGAAGAATTTTTCTCATGCGTATGCTCTTTTCCCTGCACCTTAGTGTGATCTTGGAAAATCAGAAACATTGAGGAAAATATTTAATTTCCGGGTAAAGCTAACTTTAAGCCGTAAGGCTTGTTCTTTTTGCATGTCCATGTTGGGTTTTGTGTTTTTGTTTTGTAGGGATAAAAAGAGCTTTCTCAAGCAAGCAAGCAATCCACTGTTCAAATTACATACTAAATCGCACTCCTACTAAAGCTTTAAAGAACATCACTCCAGAAGAAGCAATAGGCTCTAGTGCCTCCTTCCTTCTCCTATTGTGTCATATTTGTAAATCCTTCAATCCTATCCCAAGTTGTTCTTAAGGGGGGATGTTAGGATATTCTGACACATAGGAATAGTTAAGCATAACTTGGTCTAGTATAGAGTAGGTAAAGTGTGTTTCTTTATTATGTACATTTGTAACTTACAATCCGACGGTCACGATATGTAGTGATCCGACGGTTCATTCTCTCCTCAGTATTATCGACACTTGATCCATGGCTTGACACCTGATTGGTCCATGAATTCTATTTAAAGCGCATGGAGGGTCATTTGTAGGTTCACCGTGCATGAGAGAAGCTTATGTAAATTTTCATTCTTTTATTAATAAATTTCCTGCACTAGCCACGTTGGCACAGGCCGTGGACTGTTTCCCTCTCTGAGGGTTTTAACCACGTCAAAATACTGGTGTGTTGGTCTTTGATCTGTTTGTGAGTGGTGTCATTTTGGTGTTTTGTCTGAGGAACTTACCCTGTATATTCCTACATGGTACCAGAGCAATTTGAGGGCCGTGTCCATTGTTGATCCAAATATGAAGCCAATAGAACTGCATGCGATTGCCATCTCCTAGATCTGCTGTTTTTGACTGCTTTTGGGCCAAGAGGACTACTCTGTTGTGTTGGGAGCATCTGTTCCAGTGAGGAACCCCTTTTGTTTCACGCGAAAAGGTTTCCAGTAGCCCTAGCTGCGTCATTTTTTAGCTCTGGAGGTATACAGTGTTTATTTGCAGTTTACTATTATTTTCACTCTGTTTATTTCAGTTTCGGTTTATTTAGCTATTTTTTTTACCAGATCTATACCTTTCATTTCTACGTATGCTCTTTTCCCTGTGACTCTATGCGATCTGGGCAAATCAGAAACAGAAAGGAAGAATTTTTCTCATGCGTATGCTCTTTTCCCTGCACCTTAGTGTGATCTCGGAAAATCAGAAAGATTGAGGAAAATATTTAATTTCCGGGTAAAGCTAACTTTAAGCTGTAAGGCTTGTTTTTCTTTCATGTCCGTGTTGGGTTTTGTGTTTTTGTTTTGTAGGGAGAAAAAGAGCTTTCTCAAGCAAGCACGCAATCCACTGTGCAAATTACATACTAGATCGCACTCCTACTAAAGCTTTAAAGCACATCACTCCAGAAGAAGTAATAGGCTCTAGTGCCTCCTTCCTTATCCTATTGTGTCATATTTGCAAATCCTTCAATCCTATCCCAAGTTGTTTTTAAGGGGGGATGTTAGGATATTTCGACACATAGGAATAGTTAAGTATAACTTGGTCTAGTATAGAGTTAGGTAAAGT
>APFE031680695.1:135813-178048 GCA_000404065.3 Pinus taeda
CATTTGTAGGTTCACCGTGCATGAGAGAAGCTTATGTAAATTTTCATTCTTTTATTAATAAATTTCCTGTAGTAGCCACGTTGGCACAGGCCGTGGACTGTTTCTCTCTCTGAGGGTTTTAACCACGTCAAAATAATGGTGTATTGATCTGTGATCTGTTTGTGAGCGGTGTCCTTTTGGTGTTCTGTCTTAGGAACTTACCCTATATATTCCTACAAATAAGAAGAATCAGGGTGCTTCCAAAAAATTTAAATGACACTTCCAAGACAGGCAAAGTTCACAAAACAAGTATTCTTGCAATTTTGAGCGTCAAGAGTTAGGCAAGTGTTGCGAGTAACGATGTTGATGATTAGTTAGTTCTTACTCTTGGAAATACTCCCTCGCTAAGATGGAGTGTTTATTTTTTAGTAGATTGGGAGGAACTCCAAGCCCTAGGGTTTGGGGATTGGAGGAAAAAGTGCCACAAGAGTCATTTGTGAACCCAAGGTTGCGGTTTTGCACCCATTATGATTTGGGCCAAAACCATGAAGAATTTGAGCATGAGAAAGTTTGAGTGATAAAGCTTGGTGTTATGATTCCAACACCCCAAACATCACTCAAATTAGAGCTCTAGAAAATGAAGTTATGCAGTTATGGAATTTTTAAGTTGTCATTAATATTTGGAAAAGACAAGTCATGTAGGGTTAAGTAATTCATCCAATAGACATGAATCTTCATCAAATTCATGGATCCCTCTTTATAAATATATATCGAGGTGGATTTGAGGAAATTTACTCATCCATTTGTGCATCACACACAAGGAGGAGAGCTCATTGAATGAGGATAATCTTATGTGGTAGTCACATTAGGAAGAGGCTAGGGAAACAAGGAGTTCAATACTTTTTTAAGGGCTAAAACAAGGCACCAAGATGTTAGAAGGAGGTCAAGGTTACTTGCTAGGTAGGACAAGTTGGAAACCTCTATTAAAAATCTATTTGGGCATTGTTTTTTGGATATTATACTTGTATGGTGTTGGTCGTAAGCTACAAGAGTACTATGTGCTAGGTTTCAAGCCATAACACCACAGTTAGGGTTTATGTTGGTTGAATTAAGGGCTTAAATATGCCCAAAAGAGTATCATGCTAGAGGAGGTGTCTCACGAAGGTGTGTCGCAGTCTTCGAGGGTTTTTGAGTGCATATTTTAGGGTTGTTAGAGTATGCCAAGGTGTCCTAACCAAAAGATACAAGGGAATCAACTTACAAAAGAATTTGGAGCAACATTAGTGATGTGCATTGGGTCATAGTTCGTGATCGGATTTGGATGAGTTGTTGGGCAGCCTGTGGGAGCCAACTTGGAGGCTTGATTTGGTGATCATAAGTCCTCATTGTTGCATATCCTGTAGTGTATTATTGGGTTGCATTCACCTAGTGGAGGGAAGTGTGTTGGCTACCAAAAGTATCCCTATATGAGATATCTTGAAGTGATGAAGAGGAGTTGAAGGTTGGCTGAAGATTGGTGCCGAACTGTAATACCTTGATGGACTAAGGTTACTACTAGCCTAGAATTTTGGATCTCAAGAAGTAGCCAGCCCAGAGAGAAGATTAGGTCAGCCTCTGTACACAATACAAAAGTGATGTGCAAAAAAGCTAGATGGTAGCACTCACGAAGTCTTGATGTGTTTTTCTTTGAAGGACTAAGGGGCATTTAGTGAGCAATATGAAAGTGAAGGACTGGAAGGACATGAAATGACATAGAGTCCATGTAGTGAAATTTGTCATTTTTTTCTTATATGACATAGACTATTGTATTATTCAGATTTGGTTTAATATAACAAATATTGGGGTTTTACATTATTGTAAAATTTTGCTAAAAATTGTGTATACTTGTTTACATGTGATTTACTGCTTTATAATTTCAACTGTGTAAAGTAGTTCTTGTTGATATTATTGGTTTCGGTAGCATAAAATATTCTAAGATTCTAACCTACACCCAAGATCGTGCAAATTCAACACTTGTTGTCATAATTTTTTTTCAACTTTTCTTGCCACTTTGAACGTATTCTCCAATGATGTAGGTTCCCAAAGGAAAACCTCATGTCGGATTTTATAATTTAAAGTTGCTATGAAGACCTCAATAATATGCTCTCATAGAATATCATTTGCCTTGATATTCAATCTTTGGAAGTCTTGGATGTGCTTCCGAATTGAACCATTTTGTTTGAGATTTATCCTTTGGGTAAAGAAGGTAGTTTGCTTTGTATCTTCATAATGTGTTATCAATTACTCTATAAAAAATGTCGGTAACTAGTGCTTTAAAAAACCAAAGCCATTGATACCATACACATTGATTACTTTTTAAATATAAGGATGTAATCCATACCTTTTATGTGTATTGCACATTTTGTAGATCAAATAACTACTCCATTTGGAGTATCCATGTTATCAAACACTTGCCATAAAAACTTCTCATATCTATATCTGGAATGTGGTTGGTATTCAAACCAAATTTAGAGTATCTAAAATCATGATTCACATTCATTTTTCTCTCATCATCAGTTTCATGCAATACATTGTCTCCATTAGGAACCATTCCTTGTATCAAATTTGTCAAATCTTCTTTTTTTCCCTTTAAAACATCCTTCAAACCTTTTATGTTCCTTTTCATTATTTATTCTAAACCACTCATGTCCTCCTTTTAAACCATTTATATTAACATTCATCATCACTTGCAATTAATTTTCAGTTACTCTTTGCGCGAAATTTTGTTGTTGCACTTAGTCTCGTAATTTTGATATATCATGTTGCATTTCTTCCCCTTCTTCATGGGCCATACTAGAGATTTATGTTGGCTTAGTAGTTGTATCCATTATTTAGTTTTGAGAAATTTGAGAAACAAATAAGTATACATATACTTCAGTATTCCCTTTGAATCACTTCAGACTAATTTTTCAAACAAAATTTATACAAAATTAAAAAAATACACACATTTTTCTTGCATTTAAGAGATCAAACTTGAAACTATTGTATCTCTATAAATTTATCTTCAAGAAGTCTGAAAATTATTCATGAGGTAGCTTTCCTTTTCATCTTTCCAACCCCATAAGTTATACCGAAATTAGATTCTTCAAAATAAATTTATACCAAATCTTCCACGATGAATTGATTATGTACTAATTCAACCAATGACAATTATCATTGTTTCAACCTTTGGCTTTGAAATTCATCATCAAGAAACTAGAGTCCATTCGCTTTCAGTAATTTTTTACAAAATTCAAATCCAATGCTCAAAGAGAGTGGTATGATGATTTTCCCTAGGTCATATATTTGAGTTTGAATTCACGAGCTTGCAAAAACCATAAATTCGTTGGACCATATCTTTGAAAATATAGTAAAAAAAAAATATGAAATTTTTACACAAATTTCACCATGATTTTGAATCCATGTGGTGAAAAAATTTAGTTTCTAAATCCTTGTAGAAAAAAATTATAGAAAAAATACCAAGATGACCTGTTTGAAGTCACACAACTCTTCTATCCAAATATCTGATACCAAATTTTACATAACCTGATCATAAACATAGAAGCAAAGATAGACCAATGACTTGAAAATAAGCCTATTCGATGGGAAAGGCTCCTTTCACATTACATAAATGGAAAATATTTGGATTATTTGAATAACAAGGCCTCCTCATTATATATAGAATTCTAAGGGGTCGAAATATAATTATGGCCTATATAACAATAATAATATAAGGGCACACCAATAATAATAGTGGGTTTATATGGGGCACAACAATAACAATATAGGGATTACAATAGTATTATATGGACCTAACACAAATACTCTACTTCTTGTTTCCAAAAATTACATTGTTCTGAAGAAATAATAAAACATTATCCACATGTTTAATGTGTTCTTCCCATGATTATATGTATATATGTATATATATATATATTATATATTTATATATATATATATATATATATTATATATATATATATATATATATATATATATCATCAATGTAATACAACACTAATTTTCTAATTTGGGGTCAAGAAAAAAAATTCATGAGCCTTTGAAAAGTATAAGGAAAATTAGTCAATCGAACAAGCATGACCAAGAATTCATACTGCACTTCATGTGATTTAGTGGTTGTTTTTGGGAGTGTCTTCTTTCCTTAATTTAAAATGGTGGTATCAAAATTTAATATCAAGCTTTGTAAAAAAAGTAGCTCCATGAAGCTCATTTTATGGGTCATGAATATTGGGGTTATGTAATTTATTCTTAATGGGATTTTGTTTTGGATTTTCATAATCATGACACATCCTCCATGAACTATTTTTTTCCTTACCATCACTATTCGATCTTAAAACCAAATCGTACTAGGTTAAATAAT
The DNA here is from genome assembly GCA_000404065.3 of Pinus taeda. NCBI lineage: Eukaryota > Viridiplantae > Streptophyta > Pinopsida > Pinales > Pinaceae > Pinus > Pinus taeda. The sequence continues at coordinate 140,192 of APFE031680695.1, forward strand.
ATCTGAATATAGCATGGCTTGCATCATTTTCTTTGTTGGAAATAACACTAAGAGGGGGGGTGAATCAATATTTGTAACTCAATAATATTTCATTTCCATAGGCAGATTTGTATACACTACTTTAGCTAAGTGAACAAGCATGTACATGCGACTGTTATTAAAGTAACTAGCATATATGAAAAGAACTTTTGATTTACCAAATTTATCATGCATTGAACTTTAACTAGTATGTAAGATATTAATTAGACACTATAGTAAAATCAGAATAAAGAATTACACATAAGCATCACACATGAACACCAAGATATAAGGGGGAAACAAAATGTGGGTAAAACCACCTATTGTTGTCATCTTTGTCTTCTTTTAATAATAAGAAAAATCTATTTACAATTTTGTACTGGTGCAGACTTCTACTAGTATGCAGGCTTCTACCTACAGAAGGTTGTAACCTTCTCTCATTTTCCAGCTACTACTGGAAGGGAGCTACAACCCCCTAGATCTTGTAATAGCCAATATGTTTACTAGTGCGTATTTGCCGACCTATAGAAGGCTATGACCTTCTCTCTTCCTTTAGGGACCACATTTCATAAATTTTCAGACTGGATCCATCAACAACATCATAACTGTAATTCAATCATCAAATACATCTACATCAACCAATCACTTTTTGAACCAACTCCAACCGAATCAACCAATCACTTTGACAACCCATCAATCTGATCATTCAAAATATTGTCACTAGAATATATTAACCAGAACCCAAACCTAAACCCAAAAATTTACAATAATAAACAGAAGCAGCTAAAACATATTTTATAAGCTATACGCTACTTCCATGTGTCAAATATGTGTGTATACGCGCTTTTCTCAAAGCTATTTCAGACTTCAGTTATACCCAGATCATATTATTTATAGAATAATATATGCACCAGTATTCAGATCTAGAATATACATGAGCAAAAACACACAATTATAGTTCATTTTACACCTTAAGATCCTGATCCATCATTAGATCTAATCTCTCATTATCCGCTAAGGTTCATCCTTGGTTCAGATCCAAAAATGCACCATAACCTAATAACCTACATACTACATGTCACACTTCATTAGATATTCGATACTTGCACACCTTGGCCTAATGATCTTCTTCTCCTTTTATAGTTTTAGGCCTTTCTCAATACCATGGACCAAAACCACTTAGGACCAATACCTTAGACAAAATACCTAGGTTCAATACCTCGGACGAGATACCTTGGACCAATACCATGGATCAAAATACCATGGACCAAATACTTCGGACCAAAAGCTTAGTTTTCCAAGGTATACACCCTTTTCCTTCTGTGAAAGTGCATGTGTATGTATACGCGACTTGTATACAGTGAACTTGCATGTATGTGTAGCTTGGTCAATGGTGAACCTGTGTATACCTCTCTTTCTTCATTCTGTCAAGATTCATCTATAATTCTTTGTTTTTTTCCTACTATACTGTGATCTTTCATCTGAGTCAGTTCCCATAAAGGACAATACCTATATCATAATGCCAACAATATCCCCCTTTTGACTTGATGGAAATAACCATAGCAAGTCACTCTCCCCCTTTGACATCAAGGGCAAAGGGTCATGCTCCCCCTAAGTACATGTTGAATTCTTTGATATGCTGAAGTGTACTGATTGGGCTCCCATGATCGAGTCCATGCTTCCCCTGAGAAAAAGCAAAGTCTGCAAAAAGATTTTCTAAAAGAAGAACATGACTCTATACCAATGACCTTCCTATCACCAATGACTCATACATACATCCATCTCCCAACCAAGTTGGGATATATGAAATTTGACTCATCCACCCAGCCAAGTGGGGATATACCAATTGTTTATACATGACAAAAACAAGAAACATTACATCATCCATCCCATGCATAGTGAGGTTATCAATTAGGTATTTTCATGACCTTTACATTAAATTATATGCATGACATATATAAGAGAGACCAAATATCTTAAATTGGATGATGATAGTGATCAGCAACTATCATATGATCTATACCATCAGCAACATTTATCAACAGTATCCAGACCAACAACTTGTATATGTCCATCATTAGTTCCCAAAATATCATCAACCCGTGTCAAAGTATGTCGGCATATATTAACTCATCCTCTTGATCAAATCAAGATCAATTTTCTTCACTCCCTTATCATAACCTTCCATGAATCAACTAAGCATATGCCATATCTCCAAGCAGTAGCACAAAATCATGCACATCATATCATATGTATGTGAAAACACCATAGACATCATTATCAAGAACTGCATGATCTTTCCATAAGAACCTTCATTATATCATTTTCGAGTAGTAAAAAAGGTCTTTTTCACCTCTATTTACCCTACAATAATTTGCAATCCAAGAATTATTTATTATCCCAAAGAGTGTACTCAGTTTGAGGCGGTCATTTGTCAGGGTAATGCTAGTAGTATAGTGCTATAAGTACAAGAGTAAATGGATGCTTAGACTAAAATCTACTTACAAAAAGAAACTTAAGACTCAAATCATGTGTTCAGAAAGCTACAACAATTTATAAATCAAGGGTACAGTAATGGTAACTCTTCCCTCTGTAAACTGATGCAATTAGAAACCATTTAAGGAAAGGATCATCAATCTGGGAACTAGACAACATATGTTGATGTTCACTACAGTCTCAGATCGTCTGCACACCAAAGTGATGATAACTCAAATGACAAGAAATGTAACAGCAACTAATTTTATAAACAGGATTGAACAGCAAAACCTTAACCTACGAAAATGAACACAACAATAATTATATCCTACAGGAATGAAGTAACATTATTTAGTCTAGAGATGAATCGAACAACAAACAGAAATGGAACAAAAAACTAACATAAATAAAATATAGAACATCAACTTAGATCAAATATGATTGTACAACAAACCAGATTAAACACGCGACACTCTTGATATTAAAACCAACAGTAATCTGAGCTTCGATACAACAAGTATGAATTGTAGCTATAAAATAATAGCAATTGTGATCATAGTGGAACAACAATCCCGAATGGACAACAATCACATTTTAAGAATAAACCATACAATAGTATCGATTTAGGAATATACAACACTATTAATCTATAATCAAATAGTAATGGCAATCTGTAGGGAACAACAACGTTATATCAATTGTCAAAATGAAAAACAATGCGATATAATGTTATAATGAATAACATAGCACTCATGTTGCAGGGAATAACATTAATTAGTCAAGTATATAATAGAGACCATATGTAAAATAGTAAAGCACATCAGATTACTAAACAGAGTAAGTGGAAAAGATCAAACCACACATGAATTGGAAATAATGGTAGAAGAGAAAGTGATCCACCAGGGTCGGGCCCTTAGCCTCCAGGGACTCACTGCTTAAGGTTACTCTAGAATCAAAGATAGAATGGAAACTAGATTTATATATTAAAACATCGAACAAAGTAACAATGAATTGCTCTTCAAAAAGAGTCGATGATCAAAGTTTCAAGTACCAATAAGAATTTCATAAAAATAACAATAGTTTGCCCCCCCATGCTAACAATGCTACCCCTTTTTATAACAGTCGAGTGGAGATATTAATGATTTAGAAGATTGTTAAGGTAGCGATCCCTCAAGATCAAACGATCTTGATGGATTCACCAAACTGTTAGTTCTCAATTATTCTCTTATTCTCTTGCACTGATTGGGTATCTCCTCTTCCTTTTCCTATATATTACACTCCAATTTGGATCGCCTTGTTTGAATGTGGTTCCCTATCAAAGGGACAACAGTTAACTTTGTCTTGTCCTTTCCTTTGGGGTGGAAGTCTTTCATTTTCTCCTCTATTTTCATAGGAAAAGGGTAATTATTAGTTATTTCACATTACTTATCAATCTTCTAGATTTTATCATAATCTCTTGTCATATACCTAGCTTATGATGTAAAGAGGTTATGAGTTTTGAAGAAAATATGACAAAGTAAACGAAAATAACATACCTTCTCCAGTGCTCAACGCACCCTCCTACTTAACCTTTTTCATTCCCTCACGAAAACATTGTAGTTGACATGCAAGGCGGTGAGCGAGTAGGTTGGAGACGTGATCTCATGAGGAGGTCTGCAGGCTTGATGCCTAGCTAGGTGCTCAAAAGGATGTATTTTCTGGCCTCAGTATCATGGTGCAAGATGCCAAATGACCTGTCTTCGAAACCTACAGCCTAACCAAGATGGCCCTTCCCTCAAAATAAGGTCAACATAGAGGCCCAAGCGATCAACAACTAATTTAAAGTTCTCATAGTTAAACGGTTCCCTGTGTTGGATGTTCAGATTAGAAGTCTGATATCGGAATTTAGTCACTGCAATGGCAAGGTATTTGATGGTAAAGAAGTATTATATCCCTTTCCAATTGATTGTTGTATGAATAGGTCATAATTCTTCAATCATGCTTGGAGTCCTCATTAGGTTCCTATGTTTATTCCATAATTGCAATGGATCTCTAGGCTTAGCTCTCACCCATAAGTCTAATCTGTTTTCTTGTCTTTGAAAGGCATTGTAGGCTTTAAGCCATTTTATTTGATTAAATCCATAAGAGATGAATTCTTGTAGTTGGACATCCCTAATGAAATGGCTGGGATTCTGCTTTGTTTCTCAATCTAACACAAGGTTGTGCAAATAGAATTCACATAATAATCTATGAACCTTCACCCCATAGTGCTTACAACAGTTTATGAAGTCATAAATAGTGTTTATTTCTATAGGGGCTCTTGCTTTGACAGCTTTAATTTTCAATTGCAAATATCTTTCCATTAAAAACAAAGCATAATTCCTAGCAGGTGCTCTACATGCTAGAACATCAGTGTACAAAGAGCATAAGGTATCCATTTGTTTGATGACTACATCTAGTATATGAGTTACCTTTTTGACTCTTTCTTCTTCCTTTCACCATCCTTAAAAAGCCTAAATTTTGGATAAATTGACATCCCTTAGCTGCTATTGTAATTCTTCATACTTTTCTCGAGAGACAATCTGTTCTGTAAGTTTCTCTACTGCTTGTTGGGCTTGCACCAAACCCTCTCACATAGTTACTGTCCTCGGGTCACTATCCCACATAGTAGTTGTAAGTGGGAGGTTTAATTGAATATATGGTTTGAGTTTCCTTAGAGGACTGTGCCTCTCTCTGAATTTCTTTGTCACAGGCCGTTATGTTATCTGTTTATATTTCGACATGGGCAACAGCCGAATGTTGTTCCTTTTTGTTTTGAATGGCAGGTTAGGCCTGAGTCCTCTTAACCTTTTTCCTAAGGGGTTTCGCCGAAGTGGTTGCATGCTTTACCACCGGGGTCCTTTTTTCTTTCTTCCCCATCTTCAGAATCCTGATTTGTTGTCAAATTTGTGCTATTAAGTTAAGCAGTATTTTCTATTCCTTCCATAATCTTTTGATTTCTTCTATTTTATTAGAAGGAACAGTCATTCGCTTACTCGGGCTTGGACTTTCTCCTTGACCAATTTCTTGATTTTCTTCTTGGGGTGGTTCCCCATTATTCTTTTGATTGGGTTGTTTAGGGGTAGAAACCCTAGCTTGTTCTGCTATCTCCTGGGCAACTTCTTCTTCCCCCCCTTCGCCTTCATAAAATTCTTCTGATGTGTTCTGACTTGGAACAAGTTGTTCTTCTTCTTTATCTTCATCATTTTTCTCTCCGGATACACTTTCATCATGGCCAAAGTGATTCTCTTCTTCTTCTTCCTCGTCACATAATTCTTCGGATGCACTCTTATGATGAACAAAGTGCTCCTGTGGTTCTTCTTCGGTGTGGAGGTTTAGTGGACTAAGATGTTAAGTATATTCACCCATATTGGCCAGAATCTGGCCCAATTAATCTTCTCGGAGCGGATTTTGCAATGGGATTTCCTCATGGTGCTCTGTTTCTTCTTCTGCTTAACTATATTGCTCAGTCTCTTCTTCTGTTTTTCCCTCATCATTTTCCTTCAATTCTCTTTCGTTCTCTCCTCCTTCCAATTGCGGGGCTTGCTTGTTCCCTAAATCATCTGTCTCCACCAGTTGATTGGTGTTCCCTTGGGAATTTTCCAGCCTCCCTCTAATCCATGCCAGCAAAATAGATTTCCTTTGCTTCTATGGTCTATTCAACGTACTTGCAGGATGTTTTCGTTTGGGGGATGGCAAAGCCAGTCTCATGTCTATTGTGAAAATTAGTTCTTCCCAATTACTATGTCGCTGAGCAGGACTCTAGCTAACTATCAATTGTATCAACCCATGGTGACTTACTACATATTCTACGTGGCGAGATTTCTTCATGCTTCAGGCAACATCATGTAATAAAGAATTTAAAAATGCAGGAAACTTCATAGTGCATTTTTGTTTTAACATGGCTAAAAGTTTAAAGTGTCGTGGTCTTACCACATCTTTTCTGCCTTCATAGGTGATGTAATTATTGATGATTCTTGCCAATTCTACCCACGGTTCTCTCAAGGCTGCTAGTAGAACTTCCTTTCCACTTCGAGTCAGGTTCTAACCTTCATCTTGGAAGATTTTTATGGTGTCTCGCAGTCTTACCTTCTTCAGAGTCCACACAGTTCCAGTGGCTGGCAGTCCCGAAACCTCTGCAATTATGTCATCAGTGATTGCTATCTATCTCCATCTTATCATGGAGTGATATTCTTACAGGTTCTGCAAAAATTCAATTTCCACAGTCTCGTTGGATTGTTGTAGACGATTGAGATAAACTATCCATCCTGCCCTTGTTAGAATTTCTCATGTAGCATCAGAGACTACCAACAATTATGGTTCTCTACAAATCTATCTTCCTCCAATTCTTAGCACACTATAGAAACATAAAGACGACAATGGAACAGCAGGCTATTCAAGTTGTTAGCAACCATAGAGAAAATGATGAAATAGAAAGCTTGTTCAAATTTCAAATTACTACTAATTATTGTAGAGCATAATGCGGAGATAGCTTTGAAACATAAATCCATGCAAATTGGAAAATAGTACACCGTTAAGCCTTGATATTCGTAAGTAAGAAGTCTCTGAATGATGGACAGACACTTATGCTAGGGAATTATGAGGTCACCTGCTCCCCCCTGCACTGTGATAGGATGTCGTCAGCTGTCAAATGAGGGAGTGGTGTGTTGAACTGCCATGGTACAAAGTCAGAAAGGAATAGCGTATACTGAGATTCCATATTTACAAGAACAAGAAGATTTACCAAACTCAAGGTATATAATAGAATTGCTTAATAAATAAGAGAATGTCATGATATGATGCGAGATTTGGAGGATAGGACAGCTGATGTGCACAAAAAGTTTGATGTAGTCACTATCAACTTTTTCCATCATGATTGATTGTAATAGATTTCAGGTATTAAAGGTTCGGGGGAGTTATGCTCATAATCTTATTTGACCCATTACAAAGATAGAAGAAGGGTTTTATAATTGTTAATGGTGTATAAAGAATGTGACTTCAATACCATCAATAGAGCTATGTTGGCCATAGGTGTCTATAACCTTAACAGATTTGTTTATTTCACCCATGGAACCATGATCCTTTGTGTATGCTTAGGAAAGTGATGTGGGATGTCATAATGGAGGCCATTATGTTGTCTTGGAATTCCATTCACTAGGAAGGAGTGAAAGGTGGGCAGGCCGGCTCATGATGAGGCCTCCTGTTCCAAGGACTTTTTGTTTTTTTTATGTGCCTCTTGGATCATATCCCTGGTGTGGTGGCCATAATGGGAATGCCACTTCACTTTCTTCCTTATGATCATGGTAGGTTGGCTCTTAATGAGATCCCCTATCCTTCATTTGACAGACCATGTTAGCAAATTATATAAACATTTTTCTTTTATTTTTTTCTTTTATAAAGTACTTTCCCTATTTATACACAAAGGGTGGTTTAGCACTCCTTAAGAGTAGGGATGGTGGAAGAAGTCTTAACATCTCAATAGAAAAATATGCCCTTTGTTCTTATTCCTTAATAATGATCAAAGAGGATTGTGGGGATTTAGAAGGAACCATCATGATAAAGATAACCAATCATATTGGTATTAGTAGAATAGTGACAGCAAGATGATCAATAGTTGTGTCCTTTCCTCTTTTCTCTTATCAATTCAGAGCAATTTCTTGTTAAGATAGCGACTTTTATGTAATTTGTTGATTTCAGTATCCTCTAGTTTTTGTATTCATTGCATAGGTATATAGATGTGTTTCAAAAATGATCTAAATGGATAAAACACATAAAGAAGAAAAAGATAAAACAAGTACTGTGCACAAAATCACAAGCAAAAGGAAAGAAATACTTGAGATTGTTGTGCATTAAGAAGAACAGCAACAAAGAAAACAAACACAAGTAAAACAATCCAAAAATGTTGTCCCTTCGAAAAGGAACAACAAAAAAATGCAAGTGTTGTTCCTTTAGAAAAAAAGGAACAACAGAAAATGCAAGTGTTGTTCCTTCGGAAAAAGAAACAGCAGAAAACGAAAGTGTTGTTCCTTTGCAAAAAGGAACAACAAAAAAATTGCAAGTGTTGTTCCTTCGGAAAAAGGAACAACAGCAAACAAAAATGTTGTTCCTTTGAAAAAGGAATAGAAGAGAACAAAAATGTTGTTCCTTCAGAAAAAGGAACAGCAGAGAACAAAATGTTATTCCTCCAAAAAAAGGAACAACAAGAAACGAAGATGCATTGTTCCTTCAAAAAAAGGAACAACAAAAAACGAAAATGCGATGTTCCTTTGGAAGAAGGAACAACAAAAAACAAAAATGTTGTTCCTTCGGGAAAGGGAATAGAAGAAAACGAAAATGTTGTTCCTTTGGGAAAAGGAATAGTACAAAACTAAAATGTTATTCCTTCGGAAAAAGGAATAGCAGAAGACGAAAATGTTGTTCCCTCGGGAAAAGGAACAACAAAAAACAAAAGTGTCATTCCTTTGGGAAAGGAACAACAAAAAATGCAAGTGTTTTTCCTTCTAAAGATGACCAACAAAACGACGGAAATGTTGTTGCTTTGGAAAGGAACACCAGAACGGAAAAAGTGTTGTTCCTTCCGAAAAAGGAACAACAAAGTGCAGAAGTGTTGTTCCATGAAAAAGGAACAGCAAAATGGTGAAAATGTTATTCCTTTCGAAAAGAACAGCAAAATGAAAATGTTACTTAACTGCAAAATTATATACAAAACAAAAGAATTATGTACAGTATGTAAGAGTAGTCGAATTACTTAATGAACCAAAGGTTAGGAGGATTTCTCTTCCTCAACCAAAATCAACATGTCAGAGTCTTCGCGGAGTTTCTAGTAAAAGGATTTTGGAGTAAGTGGTTTGCGATATAATCGAACTCGAAGGCTGCTTGCCTTAAAGGTATGTCCAGATCCATCGATGGAGGTTAGAGTAATGGTGCCATTATCATGTACCTTCTGGAGTCTGTATGGTCCCAGCCAGCGAGTCTAAATTTTCCTCGAAAATCCTGAAACCTAGAATTGTATAGGAGTGCCCAATCTCCTTCATGGAAGACTTTCTTTTTAATGAGGACTTTGCGGAGTTACTGGTAAAAGGATTGCTAAGTAAGTGGTTTGTGGTATAATCAAACTTGGTGGTTGTTTGCCTTAAAGGTATGTCTAGATCCATTGATGGTGGTTAGAGTAATGGTGCCATTATCATGTACTTTCTGCATTTCGTATGGTCTTAGCCAGTGAGTCTGAAGTTTCCCCGCAAAATCTTGAAACCCGGAATCGTATAGGAGCACCCAATCTCCTTCGTGGAAGAATTTCTTTTTAATGAGGGTGTCATGCCATTTGGCTTGCTATTGTTGGATTAACATAGTATGTTGAAGGGCAGAGAGCCTAATTTCATCTAGCTCATTGATCTGCTATAACCTATTAAGCTGGGCCTCGTCTAAATCTAGACTGACTTCTTGTGCTGTTTTCAGTGTCTGTATTTCAAATTCTATTGGAAAGATGGGTTCCTTTCCAAATACTAGCTGGTATGGTGAATAACCGGTAGTACTTCTCCATGTTGTTCTATATGCCCACAAGGCTTCTGGCAATCTTGCAGTCCAATTGCGTCTGTGTGACGCAATGGCTTTTGACAGTATTGCTTCTTTTATTTTATTTGTACTTTCTACTCGACCATTTGTCTGTGGGTGGTATGGAGTAGTAATTTTATGCTGAATATGATATTTTTTTAGTGTTGCAACAATTTTATTACCAACAAAATATGTTCCTCCATCCGTAATTATATCTCTTGGGAGGCCATATCGCACAAATATGTGGAAGAGGAACTGTATGACAAAATCCTCTGTAGCTCTTGGAAATGCCTCTACTTCAACCCATTCGGTGAGATATTTTGTTGCTTTGAAAATATATGTTTTCTAATTTGATGATGGGTTAATTGGACCAACAAAATCAAGTGCCCATCGTTCGAATGGTTTAATAACTAGCTATGGGTTCAGGGACATTTCATCAAATTCTCCAGGGCGTCCTTCTCTTTAGAAGCTATCACAAGCTTGAAAGAACTTCTTTGCATCTTTAAACATCATGGGCCAATAATACCATGTTTGTAGCACCTTGTGACCAGTTCTCTGATCTACGAAATGACCACCACATGGTATGTCGTGACAAGCTTTCAAGATCTCAAAAATTTCATCTTCACGGATGCATCTCCTAATGTGCATATCTGCCCCTATATGAAATAGGTAGCCCCCAATCCAACAAAATCAAGTACTATGCTGGACAATCTGCTTTCATTCATTGGGGCTTAGATGTTTTGGTAATTTTCCTACTGCTAAATAATTTGCAACATCAGCATACCAGGGTGTTTAAATAGTAACAACGAACAAACATTCATCTGGAAATTATTCTTCGACTGTTGCTACATTCACTAGTTTTGGCATTCATGAGAGACAATCAGCTACATGATTTTATTTTCTAGGTCAGTCCCTTATTGTGATATCGAATTCCTACAATAAAATCAACCATCTAGTTACTCTACCATTTGTGACTGTTTTATTCGCTAACTATTTTATGGTAGAGTGATCTGTATATAAGATAACAGGACATCTAACGATATAATGCCTAAATTTATTGACAACATGTAATACAACTAAAAATTCCTTTTCGGTCACAGTATAGTTCAATTCAGTAGGAGACAAGTTCTTGCTAATATAATAAATTGCATATGGTTTTTTATCTTCTTCCTGCCCAAAGACTACTCCAATAGGTGTGTCTAAAGCATCTGATGAGATTTGAAATGGTAGGTCGCAATTTGGTCCTCTGAGTACTGGGACTATTGACAAAAGCTTTTTTAGATCCTCAAAAGTGTGATCACATTTTTCTATCCAAACAAAGTCAAGATTCCTTGTTAGTGCATAAAAAGGTGTAGCAATATGAGAAAAATGTTTTATAAATCTTCTATAATAACTAGAAAATCCAAGAAAATTGCATACCTCTATCTGAGTGGTAGGAGTAGGTATTAACAAAATTATTTGAATTTTGTCTGGATCTACCTGTATTCCAGCTGCTGAGATATAATGGCCTAGAATAAGTCCTTCAGTCATCATCATATAGCATTTTTCATGGCTCAAACAGAGCCTGGTGGTAATGCATCGCTGCAACACTTTTTCTAATGTGTCCAATGCTGGGTCAGAATCATCTTCGTATGGTGTAAAATCATCCATATATACTTAGAGCCCTTCATTTATTAAATTTGAAAAGATGTTGAGGATAGCCCTTTGAAATGTGGCATGGGCATTGCATATGCCAAAAGGTAAAACTTTGTAAGCAAATGTTCCCCGAGGACAGGTAAAAGTAGTTTTATCTTGGTCTTCAAGGGCAATCTGAATCTGATTATATCCACTGAATCCATCTAAGAAAGAAAAAAATTTCTTTCCTGCTAACATATCTTATACTTGGTCAATGAATGGAAGGGGAAAGTGGTATTTTTGTGTTGCTTTATTTATCTCTCTATAATCTACACAAATCCTCCATTTTCCATTCTTCTTTGGCACCACTACAAGCAGAGAGACCCATTTGCTATTGGAGATAAGGTAAATAAAGTTCACATCTAAAAGTTTTTGAAGTTCAGCTTTTACAATGTCTTTTAGATGATGGTTAAGTCTCCTTTGTGGTTGGCGAATAGGTCTTGCATCCTTCTCTATGTAAATGTGGTGTGTACATAACTCGGGATCAATTCCTTTCATGTCACGATAATCCCATGCAAATGCTTCTTTGTATTTTCTCAGTAGTTGGATCAACTTCCCTTCTTGTGCCTGAGTCAAGTTTCCATTAATGTTTAAAGTTTTTCCTGGCTCAATTTCTTCAGTTTTTCTATTTGACACAAAGATAGTAGGTATTCTTTAATCGTGAGTGTCTTCGAGAGGATCTTCTTCTAATTCATTATCAAATGTTGCTTCTATCATATGACATTGTATGTGGGATCTAGATTTAGTCTGGCTAAGAAAGTTGTTAATGACATCATCCTCTGTTTGATCTTTGAAATCAAGGTTATCTTCTATGGTTAATGGGGATATAATAATTTCAGTGAGGTATAATACAAAATGTTTGTTATTTGTCATTATTGTGACACTTGGCTAGGCTAGAGGACATAAGGCTAGATTCTTGATATTATCCCCTCTATTTATGGTCATACTGCCTTGTTGGCAATCAATATAAGTGTCAGCGGTTGCAAGCCAAGGTCTACCTAAAATCAATGGATTTCCATCAGGTTGGTTTTTGGGGTTTATTATTAGAAATTCGTCAGGATACTCCCAGGAATCAATAGATACCATGACATCATGTAGTGCGCCTTCCGACCTAACCACAGAATGGTTAACCAATTCTAATAAAGTGGAAGTTGGTTCTATTGATGTAATGCCCAATTTTTGACAAGTGGTGGTTTTAAGGATATTAATTGTAGCCCCTAAATCAACTAAGGCATTTGCAAAAGTTTTCCCATTTATTTGTACTATTACTATTAGATTTCATGGGTCTTCATATTTAATTGGTGTTTCTTTTCCTAATAATAGGTCAGATAAGGTGCCAACTACTTGGACTGTTGGTTAATTTGTTATTCTCCTCCTTGGCTTTTTTATACATAGCTCTTTGATGGTCTTTTAATATATTGGGATGTCTTGGATGGCTTGGAGGAGTGGGATTTTTATGTATAGATTTTTAAGTTCTCCCATAATGTCAAAATCACGATGTTGTATAGGTCGAGGTATAACTAATCATTCTGGGAATGGAGGAGAAGATGTGATTACTTGATCATGAGTTTGTTGTCTGATCACATCCTCTTTTTGTAGTGGTTTTCTATAGGTAACTGATTTTCAATTTGAGCGGTTTTATCTCCCTCTATTTCTATAATGCGCCCAGATCTTAATTGAAGGTCATTACACTCCCTTAGATCGGTTTCTGTCTCTGGTGTTTCAATTATTTGAATGGATTGGACTAGTCCGTTATTCGGATTAGGGTTGGGTTGGGCTGGGAGTTGCGGTCTTAAGTTAGACTGGGGGTTTTGTTGTAATGTTGGAAGTCTAGGTTGAGGGAGCAGAATGGTTCTTCCTGGCTGATTCATTGATCTTTGCCAGTTTGTCTGCCATGCTTGACTCTGTGAAGTAGGAGGGGACCATTGCACTGGATATACATATTTTTGCCAATATGGTGGGGCAAAGGGAAAATTTGGCCAATTGGGTTGACTCACTTGATTTGGCCATGGTGATGATGAAGGAAATGGTTGTTGTGACCAATTTGAGAATGGGGGTTGATTTTGCAACATAGTATTATATTGTTGAGCATGATATTGTGGAGGCTGAAAAGAAGCTAGACCAGGGAACATACCTGATTGTCACGACTGCCATTGACGGCGCTGATTAAGCAGGTACATCGATTCTAGCTCTTCTTTCGCTTCCTTGTATACTGCTTTCAATCCAGGAAGTGAGGGAAAACTCTCTGTAGAATGGTCTTTTGTAAAGATGGCGCAAACTTGAATTGCATCTAATGGACACTCTTTGTGGCTGTGTTTCTTTCTGCATTTGGGACATAAGATTGCCAAATTTTATTCTACGTCTGCTTGTTTCTGCTTGTCCTGCATAATATCAAGTTGTGTTATCAGAGTCCCCAATATGTCGGTTTTGAAATTTTCTAATAAATTTCCAATTTCTGTGTGAGTTACTCCTTCTGTAAAGATCTTGTTGTCTCTTGCAAACCTATCATGTTCTGCTAGTTTTAGTCTTGTGCTTCCTCTTGAAATCCTTATACATAAATCAATAATGTCAGCAAAATTTTCCTGATAAATATCTCATTTTCCCATAGTATTTAGTGTTTCAATCCATTACTCTTTCATTCCTCTAATTAATGTTGTTTTTAATATATTATCAAATAAGGGTAATGATGCATAAGGACATCTTTGAAGATTATACTGAAAAAGTTCAACATATTCTTCTAATGTTTCATTTGGTCTAGCTACCATCTCAAACATTTCATTTTTTAACTCTTTAGACCTACAATAGTCCTGATATGTTTTTAGAAAAGCCTCTTTCATTTGATCCTAGTTATTTATAACACCACCACCAAACCCCATAAACCATCTTAAAGTAGCCCCTTTTAATATAGAGGGAAATAATTTCAGTTTCTGGGGATCGGTAGTATAGTCATATCCTCTACATAGTACATCAAATTCAAACAAGAATGCATCTGGATCTTCTGATGTAAGGCCATCAAATGTAGGGTTATGCTAGAGAGGAATTTCTTTCCTAGGAGCATTAGTTGCAGTGTCCACAATGGGATATTGTAGTGTGAAAGTTTGGATGTTTGGCTGGTTTTGGGCCATTTGGTCAAATATGTGCCAATAATCTTCTGGGATGTCTAGGAGGGTGTTCCTAGGCTAACGACGGGGAATGGCTTCAACTGGAATGGCCTTAACAACACTTCCTTTATCTGGGATGATGAGAGTTCTTAATGTCTGGGGGAATTTTGGTTCTTGAGGATATTTGACTTCGTTATGGATGATTTTTGCAACACTTCCCTTATCTGGGCTACTTAATGGTATAATTATCCCAAGAGGAGATCTTGGTTCTTCAGTTTCCCTGGTTCCTCCTCTCCCTTCACAGAGGCTGCTAAGGTTTCCTTCTTATAATGATTTTGGGCTAGAATTCTCAATTTCTTGAAGATCTTACTCTTCGGTTTGACTATGCACCTCAGCAAAGGCTACAAATGGTGATCTTGTGGCCTGAAGGGAACTAGTAGGTTGTCTAGAAGCAACTTTTCTAGGTCCTACTGAAGGCTGAGATTCTTCTTTCTTAAGGATTTCATATATAAAGTTTGATTGGCTAAGGGTCATCGGCCCCTTAGCTTTATGAGACTTCGGTGGTGGTTTAGTATTCTTTTCAGGCTTTTTCTGCTTAGTCATGCACACAAATCAAATGCTAATTTCTACTAAAAAAAAATAGCAACAAATCTGTAGGAAAGCGGGCAGGGGAGTAGGGCTATTACATGCTCCGTACGTAGGTTCTTGCCTTCCATTTTTTAAACCCAATTCTCTCCTAACAGGTTCTTACACTACTCTGGAAAAGAAACAAATGGCTACAGTCTTCCCCGGCAATGGCGCCAAAATGTCAAGCAGTAAAAAGGGTCTTTTTCACCTCTATTTACCCTACATTAATTGTCAATCTAGGAATGATTTGTTATCTCAAAGAGTGTACTCAGTTTGAGGTGGTCATTTGTCAGAGTAATACTAGTAGTATAGTGCTCTAAATACAAGATTAAGTGGATGCTTGGAATAAAATCGACTTACAGAAATAAACCTAAGACTCAAATCACGCGTTCAGAAAGCTACAACAATTTATCAGTCAAGGGTATAGTAATGGTAACTCTTCCCTCTGTAAACTAATGCAATTAGAAAGAATTCAAGGAAAGGATCATCAATCTGGGAACTAGACAACATATGTTGATGTTCACTACACTCTCAGATCGTCTGCACACCAAAGTGATGATAACCCAAATGACAGGAAATGGAACAAGAACTAATTTTATAAACAGGATTGAACAACAAAACCTTAACCTACGAAAATGAATGCAACAATAAATATATCCTATAGGAATGAAGTAACAGTCTTTACTCTAGAGATGAATTGAACAACAAACAGAAATGGAACAACAAACTAATAGAAATAAAATATAGAACAACAACTTAGATCAAATATGAATGTAGAACAAACCAGATTAAACACGCGACACTCTTGATATTAAAATGAATAGTAATTTGAGCTTCAATACAACAGGTATGAATCACAACTATAAAGTAACAGAAATTGTGATCATAGCAGAACAATAATCCCGAATGAATAGCAATCACATTTTAAGAATAAACCATACAGTAGTACCGATTTAGGAATATACAACACTGTTAATCTGTAATCAAATAGCAATGGCAATATGTAGGGAACAACAATGTTATATCAATTTTCAAAAGGAAAAACAATGCGATATAAAGTTAGAATGAATAACATAGCACTCCCATTGTAAGGAATAACATTACTTAGTCAAGTATATAATAGAGCCGATATGTAAAACAGTAAAGCACGTCAAATTACTAAACAGAGTAAATGGAAAAGATCAAACCACACATGAATCGGAAATAATGGTACAGGAGCAAGTGATCCACCAGGGTCGGGACCTTATCCTCTAGATTGTCACCGCTTCAGGTTACTCCAGAATCAAAGATAGAATGAAAACAAGATTTATATATTAAAACATCAAACAAAGTTACAATGAATCGCTCTTCAAAGAGAGTCAATGATCAAAGTTTCAAGTACCAAGAAGAATTTCATAAAATAACAATAGTTAGCCCCCCCCCCATGCTAACAATTCTACCCCTTCTTATAACAGTCGAGCAGAGATATCAATGATTCAGAAGATTGTTAAGGTAGCAACCCCTCAGGATCAAAGGATCCTCAGGGATTCGCCAAACTGTTAGTTCTTAATTATTCTCTTGTTCTCTTGCACCGATTGGGTATCTCATTTTCCTTTTCCTACCTATTACATTCCAATTTGGATCACCTTGTTTGAATGTAGTTCCATGTCAAATGGAAAACAGTTAACTTTGTCTTGTCTTTTCCTATGGGGTGGCAATCTTCCATTTTCTTCTCTATCTACATATAAAAAGGGTAATTATTAGTTATTTCACATTACTTATAAATCTTCTAGATTTTATCATAATCTCTTGTCATATACCTAGCTCATGATGTATAGAGGTTATGAGTTTTGAAGAAAATATGACAAAGTAAATGAAAATAACATACCTTCTCCAGTGCTCAACAATCATCATTAGGGAACATCCCACATCATCAATCATGATAATCAACATATGTGAATATCAACCATGTTCTCCCCCTGAACCTATTCCACCTGTTCACTGTTAGATCTGATCATTGAATATGTCAGTAAGAGATATAAAAGAATCATCATCAATCAGATATACATCACGTTCTCAACAACTTTATGAGGACCAATATATTTCCACACGTTATCACCAGATTCTAACCATCATCAAACAGAATAGATAATTGACAGAACCATATTAGACCCCCCCTTTTTTTTATTCTAGCCCACTTCTTTTCTTCAAACCAACGTATATGTGATTGTGCCCATAGAAACCCGCATATGTACGTGACTACGCTTCATGAAACTCGCGTATAACAACCTTTCTTTGAAAAATAGGATTTAACAGCAGGATGATGCAGCAAATACTCCCATCTTTTGTCTGAGATATTCAAATGTCTCTCTGGGCAGTGGTTTAGTGAATATATTAGTAACCTATTCTTTGGAGGGAACATACTCCAATTTCACCTTTTCTTCAAGCACTTTTTCATGTAGAAAATGATATTTGATTGGTATGTGCTTGGTCTTGGAGTGCATGATTGGATTCTTTGAAATACTGATGGCACTTGTTTTATCACATAGAATGGAGATGGGTGGAGTACATGTGATCTGAATGTCTTGCAAGGTTTGCATCATCCAAAGTAGTTGTGTGTAGCAAGATGTAGTAGCCATATATTCTACTTCAGTTGTAGATAATGCAATTGAACATTTTTTCTTGCTAAACCAAGACACTAACCTGGAACCCATATAGAATGCACCACGACTAGTACTTTTTCTACCATCAACGCTTCCTTCCTAATCTGCATCTGTATATGCATGAAGTGTAAGATCTGTATATCTAGGATACCATAAACCAGAATTTTGTGTTCCTTGAAGATATCTAAAAATCCTTTTGACTACCTAAAGTTGTGATTCCTTTGGATTTACTTGGAATATTCCAACTATTCCTACTGCATGCATGATGTCAGGTCGGGTACCTGTTAGATAAAGTAGACTGCCAATCATGGATCCGTAAGTTGGTTGATGTATTGCTATTGATTCATCATTTGAGTTGAGATTGCAACCTATTACCATTGGGGTACATACTGGTTTAGAATCTTCCATGTCGTACTTTTTCAAGATCTATTTGAGATATTTGGTTTGTGAAGGAAAAATACCATCTTTATTTTGTTCAACTTGTGGACAAAGAAAATAGGTAAGCTCACCAAGCAAGGACATGTCAAATTCTTGTTGCATTACTGGAGCAACATTCTGTCTCATGGATGCTTCATTGCTACCAAAAATGATATCATCAACATAAACAACAATTATTAGCAATTTATCAGTGTCAATCTTTGTAGATAGATTGTTATCTGCAGACCCCTTTGAAGAACCCTGTTGCTGGAGATATTTGTCAAGATTGTAATGCCAGGCCCTTGGAGCCTGTTTTAGACCATAGAGAGATTTTGTGAGTCTACATACAAGTTTTGCATCATTTCCAAGAATGAATCCTTCTGGTTGTTCAATATGGACTTCTTCTTCTAAGTCTCCATTAACAAAGGCAAATTTTACATCCATTTGGTATACTTTGAATTTCTGAAAGCTAGAAAGAGCAAGAAACATCCTTATGGCTTCAAGTCTAGCAATAGGTGCAAAAGTTTCTTAAAAATCTATACCTTCTTGTTGAGCATATCCTTTACAAACAAGTCTAGCCTTGTTTCTAATAACTTCTCCATTTTTTTTCAGCTTGTTTTTGAATATCCATTTAGTTCCTATGGTATTCTTATCATGAGGTCTAGCAACTAATTCCTAAGTATTATTCTTTTCAATTTGCTCAAGTTCTTCATTCATGGCCTTGACCCAACATTCATCTTTGCATGCTTCATTTACATTTTGAGGTTCGGTGGAAGATATTAATGCTAGATATCTTGAGGCTTTTGTAATAGTTCTTCTTGTTTGCACACCTGCCTCCTTTTCCCCTAAAATTTGGGTTTCTGGATGATTTTTCTGAACATACCTGGATGGAGTCTTTTCTTCTACTGTTATCTCTTCTTCTAGTGCTTCATTGGTTTCTTCTTCATAATCAGTGTGATTTGATGTGGGAAAATAATCCTCATCTTCTTCATTGTCATAATCTTTGGTTTTTATCTGTTTTGGATTTTTGCATGCTTCATCAACAACAACATCAATACATCCAAAATTTTTCTCAAGTCTTTTATTATAACATTTATATCCTTTACTTCAAGAAGAGTAACCAAGAAGAATACCTTCATCTGCTTTGGGTTCAAAATTACCAAGTTTTTCATCAGTCCTTTTGATGTAACATTTGCTTCCAAAAACTTTGAACCATTTTAAAGTAGGAGTCTTACCATACCAAAGTTCATTTGGAGTTTGAGTGCTATTTACCCGAACATTTGCTTGGTTGAGAATAGTGATGGTGGCGAATGCAGCTTCACCCAATAGGGTAGCAGGAGTTCCAAATTCATCTATCATAGCTCGAGCCATTTGTTGAACAATTCTGTTCATTCTTTCTACCACTCCATTTTACTAAGGAGTCCTTGCAGTGGAGAACTGTTTTTTTATTCCATGTTGTTCACAAAAGTCAAAGAATTCATCTGAGGTAAATTCCCTCCTCAATCATATCTCAGGCATTTGATTTTGTGATCTGATTCATTTTCAACCAAAGCTTTGAAGGCTTTGAACTTTTCAAATGCTTCATCTTTATGCTTTAGAAGATCTATCCAACACATTCTATAAAAATCATCAATGAACAATATAAAGTATTCTTCTCCATAAGGTGAATTTTTCCTTGATGGTCCACATAAATCAGTATCAACAAGTTCAAGAGGCTTACGAGTTGACCCTTTTTTTTCAATGAAGTGAGATCTAGTTTGCTTACCGAATTGACATGGTTTACATATTGTATTTTCAGGACTGTTGATATCTGTAAGATCACGAATAGCCTAGAATTTGTATTCTTTTCTTATTTGAGAAAAGCTTAGATGTCCCAATCTTTTGTGCCATAGCCAGTTTTCATCATTTTTTCTTAGATAGAAATATTGTTTTCCTCCCTTGAGTATGTATAAGTTGTTTGGAGTTCTTGTACCTTTGATCATGGTTTCTCCTATATCAAGCTCACGAACAACACATACATTTGATCGAAACACCACTTCATTTCCTTGGTCACACATTTGGCTGACACTCAACAAGTTATGCTTTAGACCATCAACATACATAACATTCCCAGCTTTATCTTTTTATTTCAAGAAAACAAAGCCTTTACCTTTTGTGACACGGGAGTGTCATTTCCAAATGAGACATTCTTTTCTTTTTCTAAGGCATTATATCAGTGTAGTTTTTCTTTGTCACCTATCATGCATTTTGAGCATCCACTGTCAATGTACCACTAGTTTTCTTGTCCTTTTGCATACAAGGCTATACCACATATTTATGTTTGCAGTTTTTCCTTCTCCATATTTTGGGATTTAATTCTAGAGTTTGCTCCTTTTGAGATATTTTCCAAAATTTACCCCTGCATTCAGATTCTTTATGGCCAAAGTTGTTACAGATTGAGCATTCTATTTCAATTATAGGAACTTTTCTTGATCCTTGTCACATTCCTTTGATTTTGTGCTTCTCTAGTCATGATGGTTTTGCAAGCAACACATTGAGCAACCTTGTGTGCAAAATTATGACATGAGAAACATTGACCACTAAAGAAGTTCCTACGATTATCGAATCTATTGACCTGGTGATTGCAGTTTCTATTCATCTTTGAAGAGAATTGAGTATGATTTACCTGATGTTGGTTGTGACTTATGATCATTCTTGAAGCATAATGAGCCTAATTTACCTGGTGATTTTCTTTATGCCTTTGCTTACGGTTGTCATATTGTTCACTGTTCTTTGTTGCATCAAGATAGCTTTTAGTGGAGGTTGACAGCTTCTGTGATTGAGATGCTTCTTCAGTATATCCAAGACCTGCCTTTATCAGAGCAGAGTGCTGCACTTTGATAATTAGGTTTCTAATCCCTTAGCAAATCTAAGATTGAGTGATTTTGTTTTTCAAGATCCTTTCTTAGACTCACAATTTCACAATCTAGTTTTTCATTATGTTTTTCTCTTTCAGCAAGTTGATATGTCAAGGTATATATAATCATAGTCTTTTCTTCCAAACAGATTTTGAGTTTAGAGATCTCTCCATGAAGGTCATCTTCTTCTAAAGTGTCCAAAAACTTATCATCTTCATGAGCCATTAGAAGTCTATAGTAATTACTATTTTCATCTTCATCACTCTTTAATAAACCATCACTATCTTCATGAGTATAGTAACTCTTTTTATTTACAGTTTGTTTTTTGTTCCATTTTGCAGATTCCTTCCCTTTATCATATTTATCTTTATGAGGACATTTGGCAGCATAATGACCAAATCTACCATAGGAAAAACATTTGAAATGTAGTTTACCTCTAAATCTTCCAGTACCCCATTAAAGCTTCTTGACAAAGTTTACTTCATCTTCTTCTTCTGAAATATGTCCTGATTCATTGAGTTCTTCTTTTCCTTTTTCTGAAGCTTTAAATGCGGCTTGTCTCTGTTATAGACATATTTGGTCACATCGACCCCAAACTTATATGTCAATAAACTAGGGCTATTTCACCCCTAAAAGAGTTATTTCATGTCCTAAAAGAGCTTAGTCATCTGATTACATCATTCCCCAAAAGTTCCACCTGAGAAACCATCCAGAAATGGCCTAAACTAAACCATACTAACTCCTCCACTGGCAGGGTGCGATGCATACTGAGTGGTACACTGCCCAGGTGCGATGCATACTGAATAGGCCTTCTATAGGGTGCAATGGGTGAGGATGGACAAATGTCCAAGACAATTTGCTAGGTGGTTGCTCATGGAATCTTCTAGAAACTTCTTCTATGACACTTGTCTCTCTGAATTCGTCCAAGGATGAGTAAGAGATCTAAGAAATATCCAAGTGGAACTAATTGTAACAAGTGGAATGACACTAATCAAAACCCTAGAGATGACTCAGACCCTTCCACATATCTATAAATGGATCCCTCATTTAAGAGATCCAGGGGCTGGAATATTGTGAATTGCAAGGAAATGCTGATAGTTTGTATTTGAGGAAAAGAGCATTTTATTGTTAGTGTGATCTTGCTATTTCATGAGGTGAAGAGGGATTGAAGCTGGGAGGATGATGCTGGATCAGGCAACTGGGTTGTAATTCTCCCTTCTATTTAATAAAGTTCTTCAAATTTTCTTCCATATGATTGTGCAATTGTGAATGTTATCATTTGTGAATGATGTCATTTGTTCATTATACATTCTATTCCATAATGTTTATGTTGTAATAGATCAAGATGCTTTGATAGTTCTTTGTTGCTATGTTTCTGTAGGTACTCTCCAAGTGGTTTAAGTATGGGGAGGAGTTACCAGCTTTGTCAAGGGGGAGAGAGATCAAGCAAGGGATTATGTGGAAGTTCCAGGTTGGTTCATTTATCTTTCTCTTATCTGTTGCACATAGAAGAAATCATTGAATTGCTTTAAATTATTGTTTCTAGGGAAGCTTCCAAACCTAGAGGATTATTCATTCGACATGACACTAGTTTTCCTTGGAACAAAATTGTGACTCGGCTGGGGAAGAACATATGTTTGTTTGTTGTTATTGTTTGTTTTATAAACTATAGATAGAGCTTGAATTCAGCTAAGTAGTCTTTCAACAACTCTTTCTTTGTAATTGCATAGTAGATGAATGTTGCTTCAGTCAATCTCTAGTTTAGTTTATGAATTAAACATTGGACTTAAAAGCATTCTATATGCCCTTTTGGTAGCTCAGTAACCTCTCAATATCTCCCTCTATACTTTTCTCTTTATTTTTCATCATAGCTCAGCCTAACTCATTGAAAACAACTACACATCTGAGCCAAAACCCACTTCAGCTGTAATCTCTGGCCCATGGCACTGTCTTTCACTATAACCCAGTATGCATTGAACCTCCTGAGTGTGCAAAGTGCAATGCATCCCTGTTTTTGTGAAGCCCAGGTGCGATGACTAACTGTGCTTTTTTCCATTCTAGAAATTGGGGTTTTTGACCTTGTTTTCAGCTTTGTTTAGTTGTTTTGTTTCTTATGAACAGTGCCTCATTACTAAAGCCTACTTGCATCACATAGATCAGCCTCCATTAGTTTAGGATTATTTAATGCTTTTATGTATTTGTTCATCATTTACAATCCTTTGTCGAAAATTTGCTTAAATCAATCTGTCGCTTTGGTACAAAAAGTGTCATAATTGTCGTTTTGTGTCAAAAAGAGAAGTGTCATGGATTCTTCCTTCCCTCGATAGTCGATTGAAATTTTTGTCATCTATTTAGTTTGATTTGTTTATATTCGAAGTGTCAAAAGCATTTTTTATTCAAAATTGAAAAGTGTTGTATAGTCTTCCTTTCTCTTTTGAAGAAGAAATTTTCGAAAATGTCATTTTGAAAGAAATATTTTAGATCTTTGCTACATTTAGTTTTCCTTTTTGGCATTTTTCACATTAAGGGGAATGAAAACAAATGCATGCATTTGCATTTAGAATTTTCTAGTTTGTGTGTGAAAAATGATTTAGGAGAATGCACTAGTGTGTGCTCTTTGCTCTTTGTTTGAAAGAATTGTAATCTTCTTTCCCTAGTAGCTAGGATTTTCATTTCTCAAAATAAACAAAGATTGCTTACCATTGTAGATTTATCTTTAGGAATTTCAAAATCAACATCACGCGGTGAACCGTTGAAAGACAAAATTTAAACAAGAACAAATTTAAAATAGATTTCAATGAACCTAACAACGTTTTGGAACTGAATGCAACACATCTAGAGGTCCAGGCTAGAGATGTGTTTTGGCATCATTAAAACTAGTAACTATCGTTTTCATTGAAGGTTGGATGATTCCTCCTCCTTGATATGACAAGTGCTAGCATGGACTTGTACTCCCCGTACCATCACATATATATTGGGAGAGAACAATAGGCTTATATCCTTTATCTATAGGAAGCTGAGTCTGCCGCCTTATTGATCGCAATGCACTTAACACAACATTCAGGAAGATTGACTACTGTACATAAGTACTTGGTAATTTCTCTTTGTAGGTTTTAACCCCGTACAGAAATTACCTGCATATGAATTCTAAATCACAGGAAAAATAAAAATGCGAGAGCATAACACATAAAACACATATACATAGAGATTTCCCACTGGATCCTAAAACTGGGACTACCAGCTTGATTTTTCATTATGTTCCTTTCAATGTTACAATACATATTTATACATGCTGAAGCATCCAATACCATGGACCGAAAACCATCGCGTCGAAAAAACATGTGCGAAAATCATGCACAAAACCATCGGTGGGTCCGCCCAACCTAACATAGGGTCCAAAACCAAAATTTTCGCCTCGGACCCCATAAAGTGGGGTTACGGGTACCCCTCAAACCCGCTGTTAACTATGTGGAAAGAATATAACACAACCCAACACTCTTTAATTTATCACCAAGGTGTATATTGCAGTTTTGCGATTGGTTTGGTAATCCCTTTGTCTAGATTTTCTGGAGTAGTCACTTTCGTTCCTTTTCAACTCTTTAAAAGAAAAGGTCCATCTAAACACTTCTCACTTTAGGATCATTAAAAATAGAAGGGAACTAGAGTCATCTTTAGCTTTTTCTCGACTCTTAAAAACTGAAAAAGCAAAGTTGTGTCAAAGCATCTTTAAAATTAATTGAAATCAGAATAACATCCATGTTCCTTAGTTTATCTTAGGTTGAGACATATGGCGTCGAACCCAGAGTCCACTAATCAAGGAATCTCTTTAGAGGAGAATCCCAGTCCTCTTTCCTCTTGGGGAAATATCAGTGCTCCTTATATGGCTATGTTGTCCCTTCAAAGGATCACCATTCACCTACTAGTATGGCTATTTTCAACCTTTGTGGTTCAAAATGTCATGATTCCTTTGCAATCGAATCAACCTCCATTTGATACTGAAGTTGACCCTTCACCTTCTTCTTCATTTGTTTCTCCCTCCCCTTCTTCCTCTTCGCTCGGTGAAAGTGGTGATACTAGTAACAAAGTGGCTGAGAAGAAGAAGAAAGGGAAGGAGAAGAAGGAGAAGCCAAATCGACAAGGGGGCAACCAAGCAACCATTGCTTTAAATGCATCATCTGGTGAAAATATACACATTAGACTTCCCAAAGCCAAATTTCCATGCATAATTTGTGCGAGTGACCATTTTTCTCGAGATTGTCCTTTCTTTCCTCGAATCTTGAAAGAGTGGTCTTCCCATTCACCCAATCCCGTTTCATCAACTTCTGGAGATCATGTTGATAATACACCTTCAACTAGTGATAATAAAGATCATGGAGAGAGGAGAAAGGTTAGGTTTCCATGTAGGTTATGTGAAGGGAACCATGCCCCTCACCCTTGTCCCTTTTTGGATGAAGCCAAAAGAGTGTTGGATAACTATCCTGCTTCACTGCAGTGACTTCCATCTGGCTACAGGAAACTCTCCCCAAGTCCTTTACTAGTTGAAAAATCGACTGACTTAAATCAACCGTCGAACGAAACCACTCTATCTGAAAGTGAATCTTATGAGTCTATACCTGCCCAAAGTCAATAGGTTGAGGTGAAAATTGACCCAATTTCACCTTCAGATGATTGTACCCTTCCCGAAGAGAGTGAAAATGATACCATTCAAAATCACACATCAACAGTATCACTTAAACCTTCATTCCATCCACTTGATAGTCAGGAGTAATCTGGTGAATGTAATGAAGCTTAGGGGGCATGCACCCTTGTCTATTCTGGACACAGCTAGTTTTAGAGATAATTTTCCCTACAAGTTATGTGATTGGTCTGACACACCATTCACCTTTGTCTATTCTAGACGAAGCCAAAGAGGTGTTTTGTCTATTCTGGGCAAAACCATAAAGATGAGTTTCCCTGTAATTTATATGATTGGTCTGACACACCATTCACCTTTGTCTATTCTGGACAAAGTCAAAGATGGAGTTTTTTCTATTCTAGACGAAACTATCCTGCTTCACTGCAGTGACTTCCATCTGGTTATAGGAAACTCTCCCTGAGTCACTTCTTGGATAACCATCCTGCTTCACCGTAGTGATTCCCATTGGTTACAGGAGACTCTCCTTTTAATCATGCTCGGGGCATGCAAACCATTTTTCATTTCCATTTCATTTTCAATTTTCTTTTTCAATATTTAGTTTTGCCATTTTTCATTTTTTAGTTTTGTCATTTTGAGCTTATATAAAAAATAAAAAACTGCATCCCAGAATAGTTCCCCCATGGTTCAAGCTTGTCAAAAAAAATGAACCCACAAAGCATAGTTCCCCTATGGTTCAAGCTTGTCAAAAATGAACCCACCTTCAACTAAATAACCTTTGTGATTACCATTCTATCAACCTTTTCAGCCTTGGTTGTGTACCTCTCATCACCTCCACCCCTTTGGCCGATCATTCGCTCTCACTTGGTTGTTTTACTCTTTTTGAGGAACAGTTGCGATGAGTGGTATTATTAGCCAACCTCTTCACAGAATTCACCATGTTTTGAGAAGTTCAAAATTCACCGAAACCAATTACTACCCCAGAGACCACTCATTCCTAAAAAATCGAGTCTCCTTTAAACCCTTTTCAGACTTGTTAAATATGAAAATATTGTCGAGCAGTTGGCCTTTCTAGCTCGTTAAAGTGATTAGAAATGTCATCCCTCCTGTATTATTTTATACTTTTCCAGACCCAAGGGATTATCCTATGAAAAAAGTCAAGCGCTTGTCTTTTTCAACTTGTTAAAGTGATCGGAAAAGTCATCCCTTTTGTACTATTTTATCCTTTTTCGGACTTGAGGGATTATTTTACAAAAAAGAACTCTTGGAGTTTTCTTTTCATCCCTTTTCAAACTCTCTAAACATGAAAAGGATAGAGTTATCCTTGTCGTTAAAAACATTAAAACAATAGTGACAAACTTGTCCATTCTAGACAAGATCGAGTTTTACTGTCACTAGACTTATTAAAACATAGCGACAGGTTTGCCCAAAGGGCGAATTTTAGAAAAAGCATATTTTATCCTCCTCAAGCATGAAAAAAATAAAGAGGTACTATTCAGCAATGACTGGGGAAAAAGGGAAGAAACTTGAAGAATTTACGGTAGTAGGTCACTCTTGAACATGACACTTTCACTCCATCACCATGATTGAGTTGGGTTGGGTTATTTCGTTCACCAGTCATCTCACCATTGCTCTTTCACACCATCCATATTTTGGGGTTAATGCTACAAATCCATCTCAATGTCACCGACATGTTCAAGGGAAGTCATTCAGTTGAGAAACAACCATCCAGTTAATGTCTCATCCACTGTAATACCTCCAACCTTCATTTTTTCATGACTGCCATTCCTGAACCTTGTGTCGTTAGTTCATTTTCACTACCAGAAATCATTTGCTTCATTTTGTCTCGTAGGTGTGGGATAAATCAAGTCCCTCCTACGACGAGTCACTTCCTGTTGAGATCAGCTCATTATCCAAGAAGTTGACTTAGAAACACCCCTTTCAGTGCTTTGAAGCTTGCATGCATCAATGGCAAGTTTCTCACTTTCGACGACATGTTGACATCAATGGCCTTTGACCAAAATATTTTACATGGTGTTCGACATCGGATCATATATTCACACCATGTGAATTGTACTGTAGTACCTTGAGGGTCATTATCATTATCGATGATTCTTCTCGTGTCTGTTAACAGCTCACATTATTGGCTAGTAATCAGGCGATGTCTTTCCATGTTTGAATTTAGATTGACTTGTACATCGGGCGAAAATTGAACGAGTTTGAAGACCCCAGACCTAATTTCATCCATCCAGGCTGCGATATATTCAAGGATATAAAAACATCAAATGTACAAAGGCACCGCATAGATAGTCATCCGAACCAAGGATGATGACTCTACATCTGAAGAATCACTAGTCTGCATCTATAGGCGACTATCTTATCTATGTACATGAAATGAATTTATAAAGCTGAGCATAGGAATGCCTCCCTAAGCTAGATCATGAAAATTATATTATGATGATGTATCTTATTGTAACTTATGCAGGTCACCTTCCAGTTTGAATCCTCGGATCCTCGTGATAAAACATTTCACCTAACATTAAAATTTATGACTTCGTGCTTTAGGGGGCAACTGTTATAGACATATTTGGGCACATCAAGCCCAAACTTATATGTTGATAAAATAGGGCTCTTTGACCCCTAAATAGTTGTTCCATGCCATAAAAGAGCTTAGTCGTCTGATTACATCATTCCCCAAAAGTTCCATCTGAGAAACCATTTAGAAATGGCCTAAACTAAACCATACTGACTACTCCACTCACAGGGTGCGATGCATACTGAGTTGTACACTACCCAGGAGCGATGTACAATGATTAGGACTTCTATAGGGTGTGATGGGCAAGGATGGACAAATGTCCAAGACAGTTTGCTAGGTGGTTGCTCATGGAATCTTCTAGAAACTTCTCCTATGGCACTTGCCTCTCTGAATTCGCCCACGGATGAGTAAGAGATCCAAGAAATATCCAAGTGGAACCAATTGTAACAAGTGGAATAACGTTAATCAAAACCCCAGAGATGATTCATATCCTTGCACATATCTATAACTGGTTCTCTCATCTAAAAGATTGAGGGGCTGGATTATTGTGAATTGTAAGGAAGTGTTGATAGTTTGTATTTGAGGAAAAGAGAATTGTATTGTTGGTGTGACCTTGCTATTTCATAAGGTGAAGAGGGATTGAAGCTGGGAGGAAGATGCTGGATCAGACAATTGGGTTGTAATTCTCCCTTCTATTTAATAAATTTCTTCAAGTTTTCTTCCATATGATTATGCAATTGTGAATGTTATCATTTGTGAAAGTTGTCATTTGTTCATTCTACATCTGATTCTGTAATGTTTATGTTGTAATAGATCAAGATGCTTTGATGGTTCTTTGTTGCTATGTTTCTGTAGGTACTCTCCAAGTGGGTTAAGTATGGGGAGGAGTTACAAGCTCTGTCAAGGGGGAGAGAGATCAAGCAAGGGATTAAGTGGAAGTTCCAGGTTGGTCCCTTTATCTTTCTCTTCTCTGTTGCACATAGAAGAAATCATTGAATTTCTTTAAGCTGTTGTTTCTAAGGCATTTGCCAAACCTAGAGGGCTAGTCATTCGAAAAGACACTAGTTTTCCCTAAAACACTCTCATATCTGATGCCCCTCCTTTTCTCATCCCAATGGTAGTTAAGATTTTGTGAAGTTGTGTCATAGTAATAGTCTGTAGATCTTGTTTTTCTTCTATGGAAGATACTTTTGATTCAAATTTAGTAGATAAGGATCTTAAAACTTTCTCAACCAAGGTAACTTATTTTATCTCTTCATCTAGATTCTTCATGCAATTAACAACGTCATCTATACAATATAAATAACTAGATATACTTTTATCATTGTGCATCTTAGGAGTTTCATATTGAATTATGAGAATTTGCAGTTTAACACGTTTTACTTGAGAGCCTCCTTCGTAGCTTAGAAAAATTTTGTCCCATATTTCTATGGCTAATTTGAGCTGCATAACTTTAAAAAACTCTAATTTTCATAGACTTCCCAATAATGTATTGATAGCCCTGGCATTGGTTTCATATTGCTTTTTACCTACTGTATTTGTACGAAATGTTGATGAAAATGTATATCCTCCTTCCATGATTTCCCATACATCTGTTACAAGTGATTGAAGATAGGTTGTGGTTCTTATCTTCTAATAAACAAATTTGCTCCCATCAAATATTGGCAATCTAATGGATCCCCTTCTTTCTTGATTACTCATGATGATGGAACTTCCTTCAAGAGATCAAGCTTCTTCTGAAGGACCTGGCTCTGATACCAATTGTTAGAAATAATACTGAAAGGGGGGTGAATCAATATTCGTAACTCAATAATATTTCATTTCCATATGAAAATTTGTATACGCTTCTTTAGCTAAGTGAACCACCGTGTACACATGACTGTTATTAAAGAAACCCGTGTATATGCAAAGAACTTTTGATTTACCCAATTTATCATGCATTGCACTTTGACTAGTATGTAAGATATTAATTAGATAGTGCAGTAAAAGAAGAATAAATAATTATACATAAGAATCACACATGAACACCAAGATATAAGGTGGAAACCCAATGTCGATAAAAACCACCTGCTGCTATCATCTTTGTCTTCTTTTAATAATAAGAAAAATGTGTTTACAATTTTGCTCTAGTGTACACTTATACCAAAACGCAGGCTTCTACTTGCAAAATGTTGCAACCTTCTCTCATTTTCCAGCTACTATTGGAAGGGAGCTACAACCCCCTAGCTCTTGTACTAGCCAATATGTTTAATGATACATAGGCACCGACCTATAGAAGGCTACGACCTTCTTTCTTCCTTTGGGGATGATATTTCATAAATTTTTAGACTTGATCCATCAACAACATCATAACTGTAATTCAGTCATCAAATACATCTGCATCAACCAATCACTTTTTGAACCAACCACAACCGAATCAATCAATCACTTTTACAACCCATCAATCTAGTCATTCAGAATACTGTCACTAGAATATAGTAACTAGAACCCAAACCATAACTCAGAACTTTACAACAGCAAATAGAAGCAACCAAAACATATTTTATAAGGTATACGCTACTTCCATGTGTTGAACCTGTGTGTATACAGGCTTTTCTCAAAGCCAACCAGCATATACATCTGCAAATATTAATTCATAATTCTGTAGCTATTCCAGACATTAGTTACGCCCATATCATATCAAATACAAAATAATATATGCGTCAGTATTTAGATCTAGAATATACATGAGAAAAAGCACATAATGATAGTTCATTTTACGCCTTAAGATCCTAATCCATCATTAGTTCTAATCTCTCATCATCCTCTAAGGTTCATCCTTGGTTCAGATCTAGCAATGCACAATAACCAAATAACCTACATACTAGATCTCACACTTCATCAAATATTTGATACTTGCACACCTTGGCCTAATGATCTTCTCCTCCTTTTATAGTTTTAGGCCTTTCTCAATACCATGGACCAAAACCACTTAGGATCAATACCTTGAACCAAATACCTAGGGTCAATACCTTGGACCAGATACCTTGGACCAATACCATGGATCAAAATACCATGGACCAAATACTTCAGACCAAAACTTAGTTTTCCAAGGTATATGCGCTTTTCCTTCTACGAAAGTGCGTGTGTACATATATACGACTTGTATACATTGAACATACGTGTATACGCAGCTTGGTCAATGGTGACCCTACATATACCTCTCTTTTTTCATTCTGCGTAGACTAATATATAATTCTTTGTTGTTTCCCTGCTCTATTGTGATCTTTCATCTGAGTGAGTTGCCATCAAGAAAAATACCTATATCATAATTCTAACATTCTTAAACTCTAACATTTTCTAATGAGAATATATAAAAGGTATTTATGAGTAGGAGTACAAGGTTAATCTGGTATTCATGATCTCTAGATTGAGGTAGACCTTTAGGAAATTCTTGGAAGACCTTTTAGTAACATCCAAGGTGAGGTGCATCTTAATTATTTTACCATATTTTGATATTCTTTCCATCAGATAAATTTTGAGAACTAAAATGGGCCTCCTAATGAATATTATAAAATAATAGTGGAAATAATAAAATAAGATTAGATTACATCATCAAATTTTAGAGGGAAGAAAATAAAAACTACCCTTTCAATTCATCTCGCTATGGTTTTACTCAAATTTCGATTATGAACACCCATTGGATGTATAACTTAATTCCTCAACTAAGGAGTACCCATGTTGCACACTTTTGATCAACCTTGCTACATGAAAATGAGAATTACATGAAGAAGTGTGATTGCAATCATGTTTCTCATGTATTTCTCAGTTTCTTATAGCAGGCTCCATTAAAAGTATGCAACATGGTTATTCCTTGGATGAGGAATTAAATTTTGCATTAAACGAGTTCCCCTATTCGAAATTTCAGTAAAACCATAGGGAGATAAGTTTAAAATATGTGTTGAAAAAGTGATTTTTTTATTTTTCTTGTTTTTAATATTTTTAAATTTTTACTTGAAAAATGGTGAATGATCCCCTATGATTTAAATCATAATCTAGAATCTTATTGGTTCTTATAAAGTTGATTTTGGTTTTACATTTTTTCTTTGAATCACATTTTAGACCTCAAAATTTCTCTAATTTACTTCGATATAATAAATGTTAACAACAAATCTGTCACCAACCATTTGAGGGATATTTTTCATTCTATGAGAACTGATGAATTGAGGATGTGTGGATTTAATCTTTTGATTTCATATTTAATTCCTTCTAATTCAAATATCATGAATAATTCATTATATTTTGTAAGAATTTACCTATGGTTCATATTCACTAAATCAATAGAACAACATTAACATCTACAGTGGGAATTACATACATTAGGCTTTTCATATAATATTGTCCCATATATAGTTCAATATTGTGGAATTTTTGCACATAATCAATAGTCTCCTCATTAGTAACCAACACCTGAAAATTTGTCACCAATGATATAAAGCAACTAAAACACTATAAATATTTTATCAATGAAGTTATGGGTACCAATATAGTCAATTAGAACTTTGGTAATTTTCTACTTAATGTACAACCTACAATTTTTAGGGTTTTAGGCATTGAAAAGCTTATCAATTTGTGAACAAATATTTCCCTAATTTCTACATCAATGATTTTGACATTTTGAGCTTCCATTTCTTAAAAATTTAAGTTTCCATTTTTCTCCTCATTCCCTTGTATATATGCCTCCATTTCGTCTTCATTATTAGTTTTAATGGTTATCTATTTTGTTTCTTGACATTTATTCCCTTTCGACCATTCATTGTTATAATTAAAGCATAGTATTTTATTCTTTATCGTATGTCCTTCAATGATATTGAAGAACAAGGTTCAGGTAGTGTTATCTTGTGAACCTCAAAGTGATATCTACTTCTTGTATATGCTTTAATGGTACATTTTTATGTATCCTTATTATTGGTCAATTAGGATTATTCTAGGTGATTGGCAAGGAGTGGAATCCTTCCCACATAAGTTCAATTCCCACAAGTGACATGATAAAAGTTGATAGTATTGAGAGTACATGTATCTCTCTCATATCGAATAGATAGTCTTGTACCTAAAGAGAAAAAAAATATGTATCCTTATTATCAGATTGAATATGATAGATAATTTCAAGGATTTCATAATATTTTTAGATATTTTAATGGCTTCTCATGTTTAATGTCTTCTTTTAGTCGACTCATGTAAGCTTCCAACAAATATTCATCACTCATATTATCTACCCTTTTGGAAAACTCGTGGAATTCTGAATTATAATCTTCAATTTTAGC
The DNA here is from genome assembly GCA_000404065.3 of Pinus taeda. Classification (NCBI taxonomy): domain Eukaryota; kingdom Viridiplantae; phylum Streptophyta; class Pinopsida; order Pinales; family Pinaceae; genus Pinus; species Pinus taeda. The sequence continues at coordinate 174,084 of APFE031680695.1, forward strand.
TAAGTGCTTGATTATTTTCTAGTTATTGAAGTACTCTTGTTCCCAAAATTTTCCATATTGTGTTTCTAACATTTTTGTTACTAAATAAAACCCAAGTATAATGATACAAATGAGGAATTATTTTAACTTTCCATTTATATCATTAATAGAGTTTTATATCAAATTACAAAGCTTCCATGTAAATGCTTCACTTATCATCCATAATTTCATGCAATAAAAAATATTTGTCTATTTGGTTAACCTAATTAAATACCTTAGTTCCATTAACCTTATTTAATTCAACCTTGTTAAGGCTCACACCCTTTAGAGAGAATCCATAAGTGTCTCCTCTATTTTTATTAAATCCACCTAAGAAATGTTTATTATGCGAAAGTTCTTCAACACGGATCATAATACCTTTATTTTGATGGGTCCTTCAATCACATTGTTGTTTTTAGGGATCTTGTCATCTAAGGCTTTTGTGATGTTATTCTCCAAGTATTTGATCTTATTTTGTATTGTTTCCTTATTTTCTATCATATTTTCTTCTACTTGAATTTTAACTAATTCTTTCATCTATAAAATTCAACCTTTTAACATAGTATCACTTATTTCATTAACTCGAATCTCCAACATGGATACCTAGTGATACATGTCTTCCATTTCTTCATGATCCATGGTTGAAATTTATAGAGGTTTAGATGGTGAAGTAAATTTTTCAGGACCTTGAGGAGTCATGACAAGTTATTGTGTTATAAGGAAATGGAGTGTTAGGTGCTATAGCTCCTTCATAGGAATTTGGAGTCTAAAATTGTAGCATGTAGACAAATATCTTAATGTATTAACCTAAAAGGCTCAACTGTGCCCTTACTTATTGAATTCCACTACATGGGTACCACAAAGTAGTCTACTTAAATATTTCTCTTAGTTCAATATAGCATGAATACAAGAAATTAGCTTATGTAAATTTAGTTTTAGGTATACCTAGGGGACTTCTATACACCAAAAGGTACATTGAAGTGAGATTCAATATAGAAGAATTATATGATGTGGTCGTAGTTGAATGGGCACTAAAATGGGAAATAAGGATTTTCAAATGGGAGAAACAACATGTGTTCCCTACATGTATTCTTCCTTGACCATGACTTTACCAACTCAATGATAAATCACTATGTTATTTAAATATTCTAGAATACTTCTTTTAAAAGAAATTATGAATGAACTTAAAATCCCTATGAAAATCTCTTAAAATCACGACAAAAAACTTATGCAAGGTATGCTTATACGAAAAGATGAATTATAAAAAGAATGTCAACATGACTATTTTAAGTCCAATTTCAAGACTAGTGAAAAACCCTACTTCCATAAGCTATATGTCATAAAATATAATTAGAAAATATTTAAAAAAATTCTCATATGTAAATTGCATGAGTATTAAGAAAATTTTAGATTTGAAGCTTTGCCAATTTTTTTTTATAGAGAAAACTACAAACTACTCTCATGACTATTCACAAACCCTATCTTCCATAGAATATATGTCCAAAATTATAACAAGCCAAAACTTGAAGTATTGACCACCTATTCTTTGACATTTCTGCTCAATATCCAAAATGTTTCACTCTCTAAAACATCACAAAGAAATATTTATAGTAAAAGTTCTAAGGAAATTTGTTTAAAATTGATTTTACGATGAGTTAGAAGTCATATCTTCCATATTCTATATCTCCAAAAGTCTAATATAATAGAACATGAAATTTGGGCCACCCATAACTTGATGTTTTTTCTTAATTTCATGAAAAAATTCATCTATAATGTACCAATGACATCGTTATAGAAAAAATTTCAAAATGTCTTAATTAGTTAAAAGAGAAAAATCTTAGGATCATATCTTTAATACCAAATGTTATAAATAAAATGGCTGGGAAATTTAATAATGGTAGACTTTGAGTGGGAATTCTCATTTTACAAATATATCAGCTCCAAAACCAGATATGTTAACTGTAAAAATAGATATCTTTTATTTCAAATATTAGGTAATGTGACCTGATGTAACCCACTTGTAGGAACACTTGACTATAAATAATAAGCTAATAATGAATTCTTAATTAGGGCCTTTACATACATACCTTAGGTCTTCATGCAAGTTTTTTTTTATGACTTTTGGAATACTAGAGGAAACATGCCTATCGATAGGATAGAAAACCTTATTTTAGATTGACAAGAATAATATATATCATTTGTGGTGCCATGGCAAATATTGTCCCTTTCTTTTCCAAAACACATTGTAGAGGACTATGAGCCGTTGACCTTATCCCATGAGTGTGATATTTGTTATTGATCTAATATTGACTTAGGAAACACAATATCTCATTTCTTGTTTCTCTTTGGGGATTTTCTAAAACCTCGATTCGTACAACACAAAAGGTACTTCGATGTTAGGATAAGAGTTTTTTTTACAAGTTTTTCGATGACATTTACAAAGAATCCTCCACACCATGTTTAACGTTTATTGAGCTCCCCATTTTGAGGGTGAGAAAAATACATTTCCGTGAGAGATAAAGAAATAGGGATAGAAGAAGGTAAGAAATTAATTTTTTTTGGGTAGGGAGGTTATTCTCGTGAAACTGAAAAATAATAAGAAGATTACGGATATGAGGGATGTTTTATAGTTTTCTTAAAATGATGAGAAAAATACATCTCAGTGGGATCTTGGAGAGATAATGAAATAGTTAGAGAAAAATGTAAGAAATTAATTTTTTATTTTTGTGTAGGGAGGCTATTCTGGTGAGACTGAAAAATAATAAAAAGATTATGATATTATGGATATTGTTTTATAATTTTTTTAAAATGATGAGAAAGATACATTTTATTGGGATTCTAGGGAGATAAAGAAATAATCACAAAAAATAGGATTTTTTTTAGGTAGAGAGGTTACTCTAGTGAGACTGAAAAATAATAAGAAGATTATGGATGTTTTGGATATTACTTTATAGTTTTCTTATAACTAATTTTCATTGGAAATTATGAAACTTAATTGTAAAAAAAAATTGTAATAATAAATAATGATAACTAAAATATTAATTGTGGACCAATATATCACCAATAAGCCATAACAACCCTAAAGGGCCATTGAAGTTAATTTCTATATACCATATTAAGGATATACTAATAAAAAATAATACTCCCCACAACATCGATTATGAATCACTATGTCACATTTTCACTATTTCAATAATAAAGGACCAATTAAGTTAATTTTTATTTACCATATTAATGAATTAGTCAATATTTTATTTTTTATTTATTGAGAAAACCATCAAATACTTCTCCTTAATCCAAAAATAATATTTATAGTAAACTATAAAATATTCAAACAAGCAAACGATTAAAGAACAAGTCTCACAACCATTAAAATGATATATTGATTAAGTACTCGACAAGTTACTAAATAAAATTGAACTTGTTAGGTTCCTATACCAATAGGTTTCATCTTTCATGATTGACAGTGGAAGGGCTAAATATGTTCATCATTGCAAGCTGCAAATGTTCCATATTTTGTGTACATACTACAAAAAATTAAAAAATGAAAAGAGGGTATGCCTTAAAAGAAAAATCAAAGGGCAAGAAAATCAAGTGGTCAAGAGAAAAGTGAAAATGAACCCCAGACTAAAGACCAGGAAAGTGGTCAGTCAAAATGCCACTACTAGCTTATTTGGCAGTATCATGTTATGTAAATATTGCTGCTAATCACACTTGATGGATGGCCCAACAATCTAAACTGGACCATGCCATGGTTAAATTGCTTGCTACAGATTAGAGAATGTTCCCTGACCAAACAACTCAAGCTTGGCAGATGACTAGCTAGATAGAGAAATAAAGGTGCCCAACTGCTTAATCTGGGGCCTTGAAAGAAATAAGGGTAGATTTTAGATAGGAGGGCAGTCAAAAGAAAAAGAGGAAAATCAGGGTTTGCTAATTCAAGTGCA
>APFE031680697.1:6868-64447 GCA_000404065.3 Pinus taeda
GCAAACAAATCCGGCAATAATGCTGGTGGGGGTAGAAATGAGTCGAAAAAGAAAGTTAAGTTTCCATGCAAGCTATGCGGTGGAGACCATTTAACTCATCTTTGCCCTAAGATTGAAGAAGCTCAGCGCTTGTTAGGGCAGAAAGGGACTTCTAGTTCCCAAGCTGTGTTAACTAACCCTTTTCCCCAAGGGCAGCAACTTCTTGCTGGCGCGAGTTCAAACCTTGGAACCTCCGCAGGGGGCAACCAGGAAGGGGAAAAATCTTTGAATGTTTTCATGATGGGTTCTAACATCGACGTGGCTACTCGGTCACGTGATTACGGTGAAGCAGAAACTTTGAAGGATAAGACTGTTCCCGGAAGTAATGACCTTCATATCGAGCGACCCACTGTTGAGACTATACCATAGATGCCGAAAGGTTCCGCTAAACGCGCGACTGTTAATCCTAATGCTAGGGCAGCCCTGAATTACTCCATTGTGGAGGATCTGGCCAAAAGTCCATGCGCCATGTCTGCTTTAGAGGTTCTCCATTTGTTTCCAGCTCAGAGAAGTGCTTTACTTTCCGCAATAGGGGCAGTAGATCCGGCTAATTATTTAGTGCTCACTTTTGACATGTTAAATGTCAAAAAGTGACTCCCTCATCACATGGCTTTTCAAGTAAAGTCTACATACCGGAAAATCAATATTTTCCGAACTGTTATTGATGAGGGGGCTTCCATGTGCGTTATGTCGATGTCATGTTGGAAGGCTATCAGATCACCTTCGGTCGTTCCTTCACCTACCGTCTTGACTACATTCGATGGAAATTCTCATAGGCCGCATGGGATTATCCCAGCCTTTCCTATATGTGTTGGGGGGGAGGTCGTTGATATTGAAGTGGAATTCGTCGATGCTAACCTAGATTATAATCTCCTCCTATGAAGGAACTGGGTGTACGAAATGGATGTTTAGTCAATTTAGTATTCCTAAATTGATATCATTAATTGTCAACCCGGGGCTCGTAAGCTGATGAAGTGAAGGTGTACTATATGTACTTAAGCAACCTCTTAGAGCTTTTTTTCGTTTGGGGGTGTTGTTTGTGATTAATTTATCTTCCTAAGATGGGGTGATGTATTTATAAACAAATGAGTGATGGTGTGTGTGGAGTGAATTCTAGATGAGTGAGGGTGTGTGATTAGTGGTTTCTAACTACTTGCTGAAAAGGAAAACTTGAAGGAAATAGATGAATTAAAATGAACTGAAAGCAAAGAACCACTTTCTAATGGTATTAGACACCATTCATGCTGCTGCAAATAAAAAGTAAGAAAATCACTTAAAAGACCAATGATAATGTTTATCTCTTCCTAACTCTCTGCCTCTAACACATAGTACTGTGTAAGACATGATTAAGAAGTAGCTAAAGGTAAGTCTAAGAAATGAGAAAAATGAGAAAAATCTACTTTAAATACTAGTGATAATATTTGGCTCTTTCTAACTCTTTGCCTCTATCACATGGTACTGTGTAAAGCACGATTAGAAAGTAGCTAAGGATTAGTCTAGAAAGCACCCAAAGCCAGCTGCAAGTGATTAGTATTCTGATCTCTAAAAGATAAACAATTTATAGTAAGAGAACATTCATATGTTAGCAGACAGTTTTGAGAAATAAAACTAAAAACTAGCTATGGAAATAAAGTAAAAGACAGCAACTTTGAATCTGTCAACTGAAACTACCACTAGATATAAAGCAAACACATAAACACACAAGTAATCCCGGGTCAAAAACCTGCAAAAGAACAATGCTAATCAGCTTAAAAGAAAGGATTCAAAAATTAAAATGAAGTGAATTATGCTGTACATACATCAAGAAAAGAAAATGCTGAACATAAAAATACTATACAAGGCTAACATGAACAGGGGCCCTCCATTCACATAACCAAAAAAAGACTCAAAGTGTTGAAAGCTCCAAAACAACACTGCTTCTATTACTCCATGTGCAGAAATTCACAGTCAAGAGTGCTAGAACAACACTATAAAAACAAAGTCTTGGGAATGCACAAAAATTACAACAAGTTCATAAAAATACAGCAAATAAAAGTTAACATAAGCGTACGCAGACACAAGTATTTATAGGCATCTGAAGGATAGCCTATGCGTGCTGCTAAAACTGAAAATAAACAAACTGTCATGCATAATAAAAGCTGCAATAACACGTCATGAGCCTGCGTGGGTCAGTTGGAGGTCCTGGTCGTCATGGGCATTGAATCCAGAGTTGGATTATGTCCCCCACATCCTGCGTGACACGGGCAAGTCACCGTCTGAGCTGATGTGACCCAACAGCTTACGCATCACCGTTAAGCTGCCTTCGTTGACCGGATCTTGCCCATGTTTGACCGGAGGTACAGATGACGTGGATGATTGAACAAATGGCACAGGAACCTCGAGCACCTTGATACCTAAGTACCCATGTGGCTCGTTTGGCGAAATGGCACGTGGAACCTCGAGAACAACAAAAAGGGCTGCGGAATCTCCAGATGGCTGCGGAATCATCAGATAGCTGCGGAATCGGCAGAGAGCTGCGGAATGCCTGTAAATATGTCAAAATCTAAACAAAACAGTCACACATTAGCAAAGCTCACTTGATCATGCTTAATGACATCTAATGTAATGATCTGGGCGGTTTTACATGGAAAATCAGGTGAAAGAGAGAGATAGGTGATGAAAAACAGTAGATAATAGTAGATGATGAGGTGTAGGTTAGAGGCTCTACAACGACTATGGTCAGATCTCATGCAGGAGGAGATCAGGAGGAGCACACGGGATGGTTCTTCATCCAAGGATGATGAAGAAAATCTGGCCTTAGCAAGTAAGGCAAGGAAAGGGAAGGAGAAGGATTCTCATTCCAAATCGAATTCTTCTCATGGAGGGAAAAAGGTTGACAAGTCTAAAGTGAGATGCTTTAATTGTCATGAAATGGGTCATTATGTGACTAATTTCCCATTGAAGAAGTCCAAGAAGGGTTCCTCGGAAGGATCTGAAGGTGAGGCACTAGCCTCTTAGTTCAAGATGGACTTTACCTTCATCCCCTGCATGGTGTCATCAATGATTGGTTGTGGTTGGTTTCTTGACAGTGGAGCCTCATTCCACATGACCGACAATAAAAGTTTATTCAGTACCTTGGAGGAGAAAGACCTCAAGATGTGCATCGAGATGGGTGAAAACAAAAAGCTTAATGTTTCAAGAGTGGGCACGGTTGCTTTTCAAAGGGAGCATGGAGCTCTTATCACCTTCACAGATGTGAAGTATGTGCCTAGACTAAAGAAGAACTTGGTATCGAACACAATGTTGGAGGACAAAGGCTGTGATGTTGTCTTCAGTAAGGGAAAGGTTTTCCGTAGACACATCACCACAGGACAAGTGAAACATGTCGGTTCACAAGTTAAGAAACTGTATGCTCTTAAGGTTCAAGATGCATGCAAAACCTTGAGGAGCAAGGAAAATGTTAGAGACTTGGTGGTTGAGAGGGAGAGTAAATTACCTCTCAACATGCAACCCCAAAAGAAGTCTTAGACAACTGTGGAGGAGCCACAGTTGGAGAAGCTGAGAGGAGACCAAGTGGAGGCACCCACTCATGCTGAAACCTCTAGTCGGGGGAAATTTTGAGCCAAGTGGGTAGAGGGATCACATGCAGTCATACCTCCAGGTGTGAGGTGGGGCGATGTGAAGTGATAGTCCCAAGAAATCTGAAATTGTGTAGGGTCCATTGGGAGGTTTTATCTCATGGATCGTAGCTTGCTATGGGAGCCCAAAGTGTAGAGTAGCGGGAAGAATCAGTGGGATAGATGTAGTCAAAGATCAAAATGGCAGAGGCTAGAGCAGTCATATACTAAAGAGTGTAGAGAAGGATTAACAACAATGCAGAAAGGCTGAGTCAACAAAAGCACAAAGTTTTCAGTTGACAAAGGCAATAGCAGTTAAAGACTTTGATGACATATGCATCATATTGATTCAAGTTGGATGTTTTTTTGTTTTTTGAGTTGTTGGAACAACAACACTAGAGATAAGTGTTGCATGCATAACATTCCAAAGGTTTACAATCGAGATCGAGTTGAATTCCTTTCTTGTTGAGAGGGAGTGTTGAAAATAGCAACAATAAATGATAAAAATAAAATCCAGAATATTCCAATTTTAATGTCCTTGAATTAAAATTTGAATTTAGTCTCACCAACTGCTTGGAATTAACTAATTAATTCATTATGGATTAATTAGTTGGAGAAATTCAAGTTAGAAGTCTTTCTGCAGTCATGCAACAATTATCCCTTAAATTAAGGAAATTATACCTTAATTAAGGAGATGAGATTGTGTTGGACACCTAATCCTAAATGGGCTAGTGTGGAAGTCGAATGGACAAAAGGAGTCCAAGAGACCTTGGGATGTGAATCCCAACGGTCACATAATGTACTATAAATGTATATCATTTGTGAATAAAAATTGTATTGCATGTTTTATCTTTCATATCTCTCTTGCTGTCCATGTGTGTTTAACATGGTATCAGAGCCATGATGTTTGGCCTTTTACATGGGTTTCTCAACCTCTAATTGTGTAGTCTTCTATCTCACCATTTATGCATTAGGTCTTCTACCATGAAATTCCCTGCTAACCCTGACATTTACTCAGCGTTGGCGATTCTCTGTCTCCTTGAATAGCCATGGTCTCTGTTGCATGCAGCGCTGCCCTATCTGATTATCATAACTGAGCGTTCTATTCTTCATTGTACACCTGTCCATAAGAATCTTAACGCTCCACTAATTTGGGCTCTGCCAGAAAGGCATTTTCTCATTTTTGGGCATTCTCTGCCTTTGTTAGCGCTCTCTCTTTGCAACGTCCACTGTTAGCCTGGCCATTGCATTAATTATAACTTCTGCCATTGTGTATGTTTTTGCTGCATGAAGACAGTCAATTTGTTTCTGGCTAACCCTGACAGCGCATAAAATGTTCTGAGTTGAATGTTTCAGCTCTTGTCGCTGCACATCCACCAAGTACCAAGGGGTGCTCGCGTTTCGAATTGTTTGGAGCTATGAATGCATTAATGTTGAGAAGCACTGTAGATGAATTCATGGCAGGTAAAATGAAGGGAAATATGATCCATTTATGGTCGAAGGCTTCTAGTAGTATCACTGGCAATGGCCTTCTTTGGTGCTAAATATTGTCTCATCCCACTCAGATTAAAGCAGTTATAGGGTCTGAAACATTCAATCTGTAGCTTGATTGTGTAACACCGAGTTTTGGATAAATAAATTCTAATGTTCATGAGCTTACAACCTGGTAAAAGGATGCTACATGCAATTTGATTTTAGCAGACGTATGGTGTACATTTAATGGATTATGTGGTTATTGTAGTAAAATTAATGTGCGATCAAGAGGAAGAGTTTTCTGGCCAGTGAATGCTTATCAATGGTTTTACGTAGTCAAACTTCAATATAGGATCCAAATATCATCCAGATAATCGGATGGGGCCATTATATAGAGAGAGTAGCCTCATTGAAGAGAATTTTGTAGCGTGAGCGAGTGCATGGGGTTAATAGAGCATGATCGTCCATTATATGAGTTGTTGGGTGCTCAGTCATGATTTTTCATTGAGTTCAAGATTCCAGTTTGATTTTCCTTTTCTGTCTTTATGGAAGGTGTTTCAGTCTCAATCGTGAATGCAACTATTTTTTCCTTCTGAGCAATGGGATATGCAACATACCTGGGATATGCATTATTGGGTTCAGATCACTATCAAGCCAAAATTTTGTGTTTCCAGTGGAGCAGAAAGTGTCCTCATCAGAGCATAGTGCTGCTGTAATATTTCTGCTATAGCAGAATCACCTGTAATCGAAGGCTGAAGTTGTTTATTGAAGGAATTGAATCTGATTTCAATTTCCAAGCAGAAATTAATGGCATTTCGAGGTGTTGCTGTTGCCTTTTCCTTTGGCTTGTAGAAATTGAAGAACAACCCCAATAATGATTTCAGATTTTGCCTCATATTCTAGGCTGGAGTTATTTCATGAGTTTACTCTTGAAATGTTTTGACTAATTTTTTGAACTACTTGATGAGGCTATTCTCCTAATTTTTGCATGCCGATTGTTTGAATGTTTTTGGAAACATTGCTTGAAGTTGTTTGGAATAACACAGTCATTGGTTCACGAAACATACCACCATTCCGTTCTTGTATTTTCATGTGCTCAAAGAGTGCGACAGCTACAGACTCTTCCTCTAGTGCACATGTTTTCTCATAGTCCTCAAGTAACGCAACATCTCTTTGCTTTAGCTCTGCTTGAATATCATCATGAAGGAGCCACTCCATTTCCAATAAAATCTCTTCATACTCAAGTTTTCTGGTTTCTTCTGATGGTTCATAGTCCAACAGTGCGTCATCATTATCAGGAATAAAAGCACTCCGAATATCGCATGATTGAATTATTGTTGATTTGAGGACAGATTGGTGAAGGTCTTGTGGCTATAATAATCTTGTGTATTGATGCCATGAAAAGCACGGGTTTCTCAAGAACAGAAATGTCACATATATATTGATGATGTCTAGTCACAGTGATTAAGGAATAATCAGGTTGTATTGGTACAGTAAGCAAGGTTTCACAGTTGCATTTCCTTGTCACTGTGTTCTTGTAGTAGTACACTTTAACTCTGTCAATGGAACAATCACTTCACCTTTGATACAGTGTTTTAGCATTTAAGTGCAGTGATATCAGATACTCATATATTGTACTGATCATTATCAAATACACAATTTCAGTGATTTCATCATAGCATCAAATTTAAGGTCTTCAACAGTAACGTAGCTTCATCATCTTATTTTTTTATATGGATTGTAATTGGTGCTTGCTGGTTGCACACTGATCATTTGTTGCACATTTATAAAGGATATTGCTAGTGGGTGTTACTTTTTAGTTTTTAAGGTGTAGTTTTGACATTAAAGAAAAATGGCCAGAATCACTGAAGTATTAGAGTTCATGAAAACTCTTATACAATCTACTGTTGATGACACATTACAAATCAGCAAAGGATCTCTCTCAGAAATTCAAAAATGTCTACAAAATGCACAGGAAAAGATTGATTTTTTGCAGCTTGAATCACAGCTACAGAAAAAAGAGCTACATCAAAATAGAGATCATTCTGAACCTGTTCATTCAAGTAAAGTAGCAATTGTACATGCAGATGCAGAAACTCAGTCTGCACTTCCCAAGCCCATCATCAGACCTTGGGAATAGCTTGTCCACAACAAACACAAAAATGGTCTTGGATATGACAAGGACTTGTCCTTTCATATTCCAGAATATGCCAAGCCCATTCAATTTCAGAGTGCTGGATTCATTCATGACAGTTCACCTGCTCCTTATGATAGTTCAGCTTCAACTGTTCCAGACTCTACCCCTCTTCCACAACAACAACAAAAACAACAGATTGTGAAATGCCAACACTGTGACAGAGTTGGCCATCTGAAAGATCACTGTTTTGATCTTCATCCATGTAAGCACTGTCATAAAACCAGTCATTCTTCACAGAGATGCTTCAGAAACAAACGTCCTGCAAGAACAAAGATTCATCTTGGATGGATCGCTTCTTGGCAATGGGCATCAACAGCCAAGAAGATATTCCAAACACATATCAGAACTAGTTCTAGAGTATTGAAAAGTCTTGCAGTTGAGTTTTCTCCATCATCTCACCTTGTATCTAACAGGGGGGAAAATGATGGTCATCTACAAGCTTCAAAGCCACATCAAGCGAGCCTGACCCACAACCTGCCACACAAGTTTCAGAGTTGTAGCCAGAGTCAAAGATGCCCGTGAACATGCCTTCAGTTGGCAATCTGGGACACTTCCTCTACCAGAAGACTTCAGCTTCTTGCCAGTTTTGGAAGAATTCCGGGAACAAAATTGAGAACACTTCCTCTAGCAGAAGACTCCAGATTCTTGCCAGTTTTGGAAGAGTTCCAGGAATTGCATTAAGCATTCCAGAGTTGTTGGTCATCCTTAAACCATCACAGGATGAGACTTCGCTTTTTCAGGTTGAACTTCTCCCTTTTATGCGGGGTGAGACCTCCCTTTTATGGTTGAAGGTTTCCCTCTTTAAAACAATAGGATCACTTCCTCTAGCAGAAGACTTCAGCTTCTTGCTAGTTTTGGAAGAGTTCTGGGAACTACACTAAGTGTTCAAGTGTTGGTGGCCAACCTTAAACCACTGCCCTTTATACCAACATTTCAGAGAGCACATTCAGCCTAGTGCTGCCATGCATTTTTGCACATTTTGTATTTCAGCTCTCTTCTTGGACTCATACATAACCCTTCGGATTAAGGGGGGAATGTTGGACACCTAATCCTAAATGGGTTAGTGTGGAAGCTGAATGGACAAAAGGAGTCCAAAGACCTTGGTATGTGAATCCCAACGGTCACATAATATACTATAAATGTATATCATTTGTGAATAAAAATTGTATTGCATGTTTTATCTTTCATATCTCTCTTGCTGTCCATGTGTGTTTAACAGATTGAGTTATATTTGAGTTGTAATTAGTTAGTTCAATTTACTGAGTTAAGTCCAGTTAAATTAGTTCCAAACTATTTGAGGAACTAAATGTGAGTTATCAGTCAGTTGATGCATGCATGCACTCAACAAGTGTACTCCAAATAACTAAAGATTCCCTCATCAGAAACTTATGCATGTTTATTCTGAGAAAGACTTGGTTGAGCTAAATGTCAAGTACAATGTACTATTAGTTGCATGTTTTCTTCTGTAAAGGAAACTCATGCATGCAGAAGGATTAAGGTTCCTTGAGGATTGTGCAGTTCTGACAATGTGTTAGAGCAGTGTGTGAGAACAGTGTTACACTGGGTAAAGGAGATCATCCCGAGCTAATTGCGCAAGGAAATAGAAACTTGAATGGTAGAGGAGAAGGCTTGTGGGAAGCTCTGATTGCCTATGAGTATCCAAGAGGATTGTACTAAGAGATGGCTAGTTGTGAGAGCTAAGGCTTTGTATAATTCTAATGTATTTCCACCTTGTATGATAATACAGATAGTGGGGTTTTTAGATGAGGCTTTCCCCTGAGTATTTTCTTTGTTTCATATGCATTGATTCTTCTTCTTCTATTTATATGTGTTTAGCTCGATTATTTCTCTATCTTTAAGCTTCTACAATTTTGATAATAGAAGTAGATTATAGTATTTTGCTTTGGTATATTGCATTATCGAGTTAATCTACAGTCAAATTTTCTACATAGATCTCAAAGGTAGATTATAATATATGTGTTCAGCTCGATTCTTGCTCTATCTTCAAGCTTCCATAATTTTGATAGTAGAAGTAGATTATAGTATTTTTCTTTGGTATATTGCATTATCGAATTAATCTACAGTCAGATTTTCTACATAGATCTCAGAGGTAGATTTGTAGAGAATTTGCAGGAAATTCTACATATCTGTGTGAATTATCCCTAGCAGTCTAGATGAAGGAAACTCTTTTGTCTTGAAATGGGTCCTAGTATGCTTAAAAAATTGACATGACTTGCATATTGAACTATCAGGCCTTGACAATCTTGATTCTTATGAGACTATCAAAATTCATATGACTAAGTCTCCTTTATCATAACTGGGCTTCATTCATCTTGCTCAAATAGAATCTTACTCTAGAGTCATCAAACACATATATATTGTTGTGAGTTCTCACTGCTTTTCCCACTAGCTTATCATTTTCTTCATTTTAGATGTCATAGCCCTTGGATCGAAAGGACACGTTATAGCCATTATCACACATCTCACTTGCACTAAGAAATTTGTGATTGACACCTTCTAAATACAACACATTTGAGATTTAGTCTTTTGATAGGAACTGGTTATACCCTTATCCTTAATTCATGTTGGGACATTGTTGCTGAAAGTGAGATTGTTCCCTCTGTCCTTTACTTTTAGCAACATAAATTTTCTCTTATCCCTAGTCATATGCTTGGAGAAACCACTATCCACATACCATATGTTATCTTGATTATGTGATGAAATATCATGTCCACAATCCATGCTCTTTCCATATTTTCGTTTCCAATTCTCCTTATCCTTTTGAAAATATACGTGCCAAGTTTTCTGGGACTTAAATGGGTATTCAAACCTACTTCTACACTTACTTACATTGTGCCCAAATTTATTACACTTGAAACATTAAACATCACTCATAAGGGGAGAGAAGACATATCAATTGCTCGAAGGAGAGTTTTGAGATCTAAAATTTTAATACCTATTGTATCTATATTTTTTATCTCTTTTAACTTTGATCCGTCTATGATCAACAACCTTATGTCCAAAGATGTGACATTTATAACAATGACCCTAAAATAAATGAGAGTACCTGAAGTTGGAAAGTTCATGAGTTTTTGCATGAAGGTACCTCTATTGTCTAGCTAATTGATTCATTCTCCATTGAGTGACTTCTTGGGGTGGATGGAGTTGTTATTCCAGATATGGGCTCCTCTATGGCTTTCTACCTTTTTGTCTTCATTGATTCCTTCTTGATACAACTTTTCGTAGCTCCGAGGTTGCTCAACTCCCACAGACCTGAAGTTCATCCTTCCCATAGAAGATTCTTGTGGTCTAGAGTATGCCTGGCCTGTTTTGTTTCCAGAATACCTTTAACTACTTAGAATCTGATCTTGCTTTCTTGTTTCTTCTATAAATTTTTCATTTATACCTTTCTTGGTCTCCACTTTCTCAAGACTTTTTTTTAGAGAGATGACCTCTGCCTTGTGACTCTTATAGTTCTCTTCTCATTCATAGATCAAATTATGAGCAACATATTCCTTTCATTTAGCTTCTTCTAATTTGACTTCCAAGGACACAATTTCATGTTTGCATGTTTTTGAGATCATTTCCTTCTTTACCTTTCAAAACTCTTTTTTTAAATGCTTGTTCTCTTGTTTAGTTTCTCACGTTCCCTTTTTTTCTTCTAGTGGAAGATCTAAACTATATTTTCTTTTAATGGCTTCTTCAAGTTTTTCTATTTGATAAAGAAACTCTTCATTATCTGAGTTGTACATACGTTCTTCCACATGCTCCAGATGTTCTTTTAGATGGATGTTCTTCTCCTGGCTTGCTTTAAATCATCAAGAGCATTGATGAGTTCCCCTTCAATTTCTACTACTCCTATTTCTTCTTCTTCCTCTTCAGAGTCAGTAATATTTTGTTTCTTGGAGTCTTCTCCAAATACCATGAGTAAATATTCATTTGAATTGTCTTCTGAAGACCTTTCATTGTCTAACTCTAGTGATGAACTATCCTCTTTGGAGTAGAGACCCTTTTTATTATAGAACTTCTTCTTATGATGTTTTTCATATTTGTTTCTAAATTTTTTATCATCTTCCTTTTTTTTCCTTTCTTTGGAAGGGCACTTGGAAGAAAAATGTCCAACTCTTCCACATTCAAAACATTTAAAAGGAAACTTCCCTTTATATTTTCTTAAGTCGCACTTTAGTTTCCTGGAAAATTGAGCCATTGCCATATCAGATTCATAGTTGGAGCAATCTTGATTATCTTTGCGCTCCTTGGCCTTCTTGGACACTTTGAATGTTTCCTCCTTGGGTTCAGACTTATCTCTTCCTACTCTCATATCATAGGTTGTGAGAGTACCAAGCAACTAATCCGTCTTGAGATTCTTTAAATCAACCATATCTTCAATAGAAGAGAGGCATTAAATATCATGGGTGGAGATCTTAAGACATTTTGAACAATCATATCTTCCTTGACTTCTCCACTGAATCCTATAATCATATTGGTTACTTCATCAACTGTGAGGAAGTATTCTGGTATGCTTTCATGTTCACTCTTTTTCAAGCTTTCAGACCTCATTCTAAAGGTTTGAAGTTTGGCCTACTTGAATTTATCATCTCCTTTACGACTCTGGTTGAGCTTCACCCACACTTCCTTGGCAGACTTACATTGCATAACCTTTATGAGTTTGAATTGACTAATGCTGGTGAGAATGACATTCTTGGCTTTAAAATTATTTCCATACAATTTTTTACCATCTATAGTAGTTGGAGGGACATCAACGACACCATAAGATACTAGTACAGAGTTCCAATCATATACTCCTAGGAACATAACATAAGCCTCCATCCTAAATTTCCACAAGGCATAGTTTGTCCCATCAAATATTGGTATCTTGCTTGAGTAAGCATCTTGAATCTCTTGCCTTGACATAATTCCCGATTGATCTACCTTCAAGTGGTTAGATTGTTCCAAAAGGAACTTGGCTCTGATACCAATTGTTGGAATAAGGAATTACTCAGAGGGGGGTGAATCAATAATTGTGAGGTGCTTTAAAATTTTAAGTATAGATATTTGATTGTTTCCACTATGGTCAGTTAATTATGAGATATTTCATACAAAATATAAATGAACAACAAGATAAGGCATTTACATGTGCATAAAATCTCTCACATGAGAACATACACATTTTCGCATAGGTATTTTTATGTGGAAACCCAAAGGGAAAAAACACCAATTTGTTTCTTGTTGTGATGTAAATTAAGCACCTACTTAACTACATCAATTTTTTTTTGAGCTCCCACTCACAGGAGGCACCAACCCACTTAAGATAGTAAGCCACAACTTTCCAAGAGGCACCCACCTATGAAGAATGCAAGCCACTACCTGCTTTAGCCACTGTTATACATTTCATTCAATTTTCAAACTGAAAACAGTGGTGAATGCATATACATAGAAAAATAATTTTGATGTACTTCAATATCAGTTCCCTTCCTTCAATTCCCCAGTTCTCCTTAGGACTTTTCTCTCTGTTTCTAACCCAGCTCAAGTCTCAACCCTGTGATACACCTTTACTCAGTGATACTTTTCTCAGCTACACACCCACAACACTACAATTTGTTTTTCTTCAATATGGTCCTTAGTTGGATGCCAACAACCCCTTGCAGCCACCAACTAGCTCATTGTGCCATTTCTCCACCACATAAGCTAGATGTGTGGTCCCTCACCCATCTGCCATGATTGTATATTTGAAGGTGGGCCTCCTAAACCTAAAGGCATGCCTTGTCATTCAGTAATTGAGTATTGTATTTTGCTTATCATGGACACTTCTCGGCATGGATTAATGGGGGGATTCGGCAGAAAGAACAGGTTAGGTCTATGACCTTGTCCCTTTTGGATATTCACCTTGCATTCTAGTTTCGTGGAATCTCTTTTATTGACCATTTGGATTTAGGGATGGTATTTCATGGAAAACCCTGATTTTGGTTGTGTGGTCCTACTCCCTTATCAGCTTAGATTGCCCCCTTTCCACTCATTACTACCCCATTCATCATTTCTCCCGTTTGGGTCCACATTCCTCCACTGGCTCCACATAGGGTTAGCTCGCCCCTTCCCCTTGCCCACACCTTGGTTCGAGCTTGGAATGTTTTTTGAGAGGTTGAGGCATCTAAAAAGAAAGATAAAACCATATTTGGCCACATTAAATATGGAAATGTACCACAAAATACAAAATATGTGCGGGACAAACACATTTAGCATGTGGTAAAAATCCAATACGTGAGCTATGCCCCATCATCATGGCTATCACCTTGGTTCCTACAGGTTCTATGAGCCTCTTTCATCATATAGGAACCCATCATTGTCCCAACGCCCAGTGGGCAATGAATCGCCCTACCTTAAAAAGGGGTTTTCACTGTTATATCTTAAGAATCATGATCTTACCCCTTGTGCCCCGAGTAGGTAATGAAATAAAATTATAAAAATGAAGAAGGCATATAAATAAGGGTGGAAAAATAAAGGTCGAGGCACCTCATGTACCATGATTTCTCCCTCCTATACATTATAAACCCAATTGTGGGCTTCCCTATTATTAGCTACCTTTGTACCCTAGCATGTGACCCAAGGTTTCCCCTTCTCATCCCCTATTTCATTCACCTATCTACCACATGCCAACACCTTTTGAAGGATCTACCTTAAACATATTATCCCCTTTAGAAGTAGAAACCACCTAATAGGATACTTTGTTAACCCTATTTGGAGTTTACAAGATATTGGCACATCCCGAAGCCCATTATGGAAGGGAATGCCATTATGAAGTCCCCACTTGTGGTCCATTATTTATTAGCTCATTTACCCGATTTATCTAATGACTTGTTGTACTGGAAGGCTAGAGGATGCATTGAATCTTATGCAGGATTGTAGATTGCCTCCATCTTGGGTTTGGTCTCCCTATACAGGATCCTAATCCTCCATAGGGCTATATTGGCACATGTAGGGTGCTTTTTGAGAGTTATGGGCCTCCACAGTAGTAGAAATCACTCCATGGATCCCCGAGGATGGTCAAAGATGCTCGAGATACCCCCACTGGATGAGGAAGATGCACCTAGTTCATTTTTTCCCAGCCAGCCCCACAAAGGTATCATGCTCTTGGAAACTGACCCAGGACTTGTAGGATGATGTGGAATCGCATAAGTCATCAGCATAGCCCTTCCAAACACTCTACAAACATATTGTACTCATTTGGAGCCCCCACACCCATAAGGAGCACTACATGTTTATTGTTTGCAGAACAAGGGGCCAACCCTTTATCCATCACTTTTGAGGGTCCTACTCTTCATTATGGAATGCATGGACCTCATTAGCTCTATTAGAGGGCCCTATGATATGCATATATTATTATCCAACCTCTTAAGAGGCTTATTCTCTCATTTATGAGCTAGTTTGGTGGGCTTGTCACAAAAAGTTAGATTATTAGAACATTATTTTATTTTTGGTGCTTATGTAGGCCAAGGAGGATAATTTGAACTCCTCATTTGTGTATAAATACAAGTGAGATGATATCATTATCTCATCATCACTTTGGTTTGGATCTCTTCTCTCTCTGGAGACTTTTACACTTTTTCTTAGTGGATGAATTGGAGCTTTATGGATGAATTTTGATGTGTGGATTTGGTCTATCTTATCTTGGAGCTTCTCTCTTGTCAAATTGTGGATGTTTGGATATATTATATGAAATGTAAGTACATGTTTTTAATTTTATTCTTGTTTTACTTTCTCATATACGTTAGAATAGTATTTTCATTATTCTTAGGGCTAATTGTTGCAAACATTTACTGCTTCAACTTGTCTAATTTTGTCTCTATTATAGCATATCATAATGTATGGGCCATGTAATACGAACAAAATCTCCTAGGGGTAATTCTCTTAATGAATTTATCTTCATAATCCATCACCTTCTGCACATCGAAGTATAAAAGCTTCAAGATTATTTCTCTTTGACCTAAAAGGCTAGCAAAGTAGCCTTGAGGTCTCCTTGACCAAGAACCAAACATCATAACTCATATTCATCATCAACTCTATTCTCCCAATACTAAAGGCACTGATCTACCAAAAGGTAGTCACCTTAAACCAATTTATTTCACCTTTCTCTGGGTCTAGCCAAGTTGGGTCACCTAGGGCATCATATTACCGATGAACTATCCCTCCAGAATGTTTGATCTCCTAGTTCCTCTTGCATTGGTGTTTTCTCAATACCTCCTCCAAATTTGAGACCATTTCGACGGTGGAATTGTGAGAAACGACAAGCCCTAGCTCCGAGATCAAACTTTGCCCTAAAATCCCTAAAGGCTAGTACCTTATTGGATCAATTCAACACCTTTAAGTGAATGTTATTTCTCTAATCCTTTCCCCTACCTTGTTTATGATAAGGACACACTTGGTTGCTAATCTCCTTCCTCCCGACCTAGATTGTGTCCACTTGGTCTTGTGTGGTCCCATTCCTTTGACAGACAATTCTTTAGTAATCATCTGGGATACCAATTTCAACAAGGATTTTAGGGATCAGGAAACTCCTTCACAAGTCATATCCCTTAAACCTAACCCTAAAATCCTCCCTTCCTTTTCCTAGAAGAAGTTATCCCTTGCTTAGAAAGCAAGCAAGCTCCAACTTTCAAACTCTTCTGGTAAGGGATTATTTGGGTCAGTCCACATTCATTCATTGATTTATACTTCATCGATGACTCCATAATACACTGGGTCTCCTCCCATTGGTGAAATTCTATAAATAGAAGGGAGCCTTAGCTGAGGTGACAATGCCCTAATTCTCCACTTATCACCCTTGGTCTAGCATTTTCCCTTTGTGTCCCTTGCTAGTTTGAGCAGTAACAAGTACCATGTATCATCCCAAAATGGTTAAATAGAATTGATCAATAAGTTCTTATAACTCTATTTTCTACACTTCAGTTTAGAAAGGCTACACCAATAGGAATAGTGGTTACCTCCTTTAGAACGGTTATATAATATCACTTATCATGATTCTACCGAAAGGAAACCATATGAAGTTATCAAAGCTTCAAATACTTGCTAGTGGATTTATATTTACCAAGTATTTTCAAGGTTCATGTAATGGGTCACATGCTCCAAAAAGAGTAGACAATCGATGCACACTTAAGGAAAATTTAGTTATCGTTCAAAATGATTTGAATATTAGGGGGGATTATAGTATATGTCTACATGTGTAAGTCATAAAGTCATATTTTTATGTAAAAGGGAGCTTAATATATAGATATGTAAGTTATAGAGTAAAACCTAATTAAAGTTGACTCCATCAA
This sequence comes from Pinus taeda, assembly GCA_000404065.3. Taxonomy (NCBI): domain Eukaryota; kingdom Viridiplantae; phylum Streptophyta; class Pinopsida; order Pinales; family Pinaceae; genus Pinus; species Pinus taeda. The sequence continues at coordinate 23,485 of APFE031680697.1, forward strand.
TAAGGCACCTTGTATGAAGGCAATATGAAGAGAGTGAAAGAAAGGAAAGATATTTCCAAAAATTGGGCTCGTTACATGTAATTGTTCTTCTTAATGGAATCCTTCTCCAATTCTCTATATTTCTCTCTTTTCCTATTTTTTTATGTATTCAGTTCTTGGATTTTTATCAACGTTCTTGTGATTGTTTTCATGCTAGATCTATATGTTTTCTCTCCTCCTTTATTGGTATTCAATCCTTTTTTATATTAGCTACCAAGATCTAGATCATTGGTATTATATTAGGCTACCACTCCATGGGGATTAGGGTTTGAAGTATATTTTCGTTTCAAAATTTTGTAGAAATCTCCAACCTCCTTTTGGAACCCTTGGAATCAATTTGTTGTGCCATACAATGTAAGTATCATAATTGTTCCACAAACATTGCAGGGTTTTTCCACCCTCAAACCTTCATTCACGACTACACGAGCATCCTTACATCAATTCACTAGTTCCACTGGTCAACAACATTTAAAAAAGATTTAGCGTTTCCGTGATTCCCATAATGTTTTCATGACCTCTATTGCAATCCATGTGTCTTTACAAACCTTTGGCATCCTCTATGGCTCTTTGTGCTTGGTATTCTTGCATTCAATGTTATTTCATATTTCTAAAACCATGCCATAGCATAAAATAATCTACATGCAACATATAGAAACTTGGATGACCTCATTTCACACATTTCGTAGCTTACCCCACAATGGCATGGTTTCCACAAAGCACAGTAATGGATGGAAGACAATGTAGCAATATTTAGCCAACTTTATGTAAATTCTATGACCTCTATGGAGAATTTACAAGGGCATATGAGAGATCATTATAATTATTTTTTTTCGTTAGCCAAATTTTTATTTTATTTATTTATGTATTTACTTATAATTAATTAATTAATTAATTATTTATTTATTTTATGGAATTTTATTTCATTCCATAGTTTAAGAGATACCATTGATTTAAGTCACACGTTTCTGTAAAGCAAATTGATCGCTCGTACCATTAGTTTCAAGATTGATTTTCACACTCCATGGATCATTACAAAGCAAGTATATTATATCAATACAAATACCTCTTCAATACCTCAAATGGATATTCAATGAAATTTTATTTCATCACTTGTAACAAAATTTATCAACAAAGTTCTAGTAAAAAGTCCATTGCAAAGAAAATTTTGAAAAAAAAAAGGTTATGGGTCATCTAAAGATCCATGGTTATATGTAAACCATACAAAATCATTCTACAAACTTACCATTAAAACATGGTTATGGGTCATCTGCAAACCCATGGTTAAGGGTTAACCACACAAATCCTTCTCTTCATCAACACTTGGCACATTATAATCATGAAGATTATGGGTCATCAACAAGTGCATGGTTGTGGGTTAACCACACAAAACATTGTTGAGAAATGTAATTAGTATCAGTGTTCATAATTGTTGTCTAACTCATGACATGATGTAATTGTTATATATTTAGAAGAAAAAGAAAATCACTATAAATATTAAAGAAAAATATAAATTTATTAGCATGCATTTCATGCTCATTTGATTTTAATAGGTCAAAGCATCCATTGAGTGCTTCTAGGGTTAATTCATGAATCATTGTACTTATCATTATGTTCTAGACCCTTATTGGACATTTTGTATTAAAGAAATAAAATCATTTTGATGTGATTCAATCATCTACACCTCCACCATCAAGTCGGTCTGCCCATCCTTCATGTCAGCATTAATAAGGAGATTCAACCTCATTGGGATACTATATATTAGTAAATCACTTGATCTATTATGGTATCTCAATATCTCATACTCAATCTGCAATTCAAGGACAAGAACAAGGTGTGAAGGCAAGGAAAATAAGACAAAAAATTCAAGCAAAGGTGAATTGTATTTTTGTCCAATAAGGAAATATCGAAAAATTACATTATAATAGTGCACAAATGTGAAAATACGAGGCAAAAGTGTGATATACAGGGATGAAGGTTCAGGTTGAAGAGGTCAGAGATAAAAGAAGAAGGTCGAGACTCTGATTTGGAGGATATTTACTTTGTTTATGTTGATTTTGATAAAGCTTGTTGACTTGTGCATCTTTGTCTTGAAATAGGAAGAATGGTTGGAAGGCTAACTTGATGGATGGAGGAGGTCTTGTCGTTAGTCTAGTGGTCTTGGTTGTCTCATTTTGAATTGGTTCTTGTTCCCCTTAGAGAGGATTTTTTCCTTGGCAAAGTGCCTACATATTTTGTCCATTTGTCTATGATGATCTTCATTTTTTGCTAGTTGTTTGATGATAAATAGCATAATAATAACAAGAAAAAGAAGCATCTAATCAAATAATTAAACAAACTTCTGAAGAAACTATAATGTTAAGAGAAATCACCCTAATTGGCTGACATATTCATTTCTAAACAAATCCTTCTCTTCATTAGCTCATAACCGATTGTAATCATGATCGTACATTGAACATAATGAGGTCCCTCTTTTTTTATTGTGAGTGAATAATTGATTTAGTCAACCTAATTAAAATTGAATCTACTAAAATATCCCTTATAAGAAAGCAATAAGAAGAGAGTGAAGGTTGGGAGGGAGAGGTTTCAAAATTGGCCTCATTGCTAGTAACACTTCTTAATGGAATCATTCTTCCTCCAACTCTCTCTCTCTCTCTCTCTCTCTCTCTCTCTCTCTCTCTCTAAGTTTTGAATCATAAAATAGAATGAAACAACAAATAAACCAACATCACTTAGAGTATTGTTTTTTAGAAGGGAAGATGGTGTTTCTTCAACTTCAACCTAATAGAAAAACTAGCTCGATGAAAAAATTCACCAACAACTCGCACCCATGTTATATGGACCCTATTAAATCATATAGCATATTGGACAAGTTATCTACTATTTAAATCTTTGAGCTAACTCCAAGATATTCAATCTTTCATGTGCATTGTCTTAGGAAGGTAGTTGGATTGAATTATGAGGTGCAAACTATCCTACCAAAAATTAAGGAAGAAGTTCCCAAATAGCTCTAGATAAACTTAGTATTGACCATGAGAGATTGTTGATTTACACACCAATGTGCCAAATGAGAAGTATTGATATAGAGGAAATGTATGCATATAGAATATTCGACACTAGATCAAGTAGAAATTTCACAATAATTTTGACATCTAAATCCTTGAGGATCATGTTTGTTTGAAGGAGAGGATGTGTTAAGTCCTACCTTTACCTTTGTCAAGCCAGGAGGTAACTCCTCAAATGAGATTATGTTATTCATTTAGGCTATTCATTATTATATACATGAGGGAGTGACTGTTGAGTTTCATCTCTCGATGACTCTCCATTTTCTCTATTATTTATTTACACTATTTATAGTTGTTCACCCAATCCCTATGATTAGGTGTAAACATTCCCCCCCCCTCCTTAATCTGAACATATGTTGTTGAGTCCAAGCATCATTCTGAATCTTTGAAGCTTTTCTCTTCCAAGCACTTTGGAAAATATATTTGCAATCTGATCATTAGTGGAACAATGGCGAAGATGGATTGTTTTGGCCTCAACATGATGTCGAATCAGATGATATTTTATATTGATGTTCTTCATTCGATCATGGAAATTTGGGTTCTTTGCCAAATTTATTGCCAAGGTATTGTCAATTGTGAATGGAGTTGAATGTACTTGTTTTACCTGCAAATATTCCAGAATTTTCCTGAGCCACACAATTTCTTTTGTTGCCTCAACTGCTGCCTCATATTCTACCTCTGTTGTGGAATCTGATGGAACCGATTGTTTGCATGATCTCCAGGAGACTGCTCCTGACCCAAGACTTGTAGCATGACCAGAAGTAGATACACCAATTTCTTTGTCTCCATCAAAGTGTGAATCAGAGTATCCAATGAAGCTGAAGTCGCCCACCTATGTATACTTGAGTCCAAAGTCTTGAGTTCCCTTCAAGTACTTTAAAGCTCTTTTTGCAATAGACCAATGTTCCTCATAAGGCTTTTGCATAAACCTGGAGAGGATTCCAACAACAAATGAAATTTCTATTCTGGTAGTAGTCAGGTAGTTGAGACTTCCTACAAGCTATCTATACTTTGTTGCATCCTCAAATTCTTTTCATTCAATGGGTGTGAGATGTAAGTTTTGTTCCATTGCAGTAGTTAGAGGATTGCATTCAGCCATGCAAAACCTGTTCGACAGATATCCAATGTACTTCTTTTGAGAAATGAATATGGACTTCGAAAGTTGAGTTATTGCAATACCAAGATAGTAATGAATTAGTCATTTCAAAACCTTTCCTCAATTCCTTCTTTATGGGTGCAATGTAGCTCTCATTGTTCCCTGTCATCAAAAGATCATCTACATATACCACAAGATATACGACTATTTTTCCAAATTTCTTGACAAAAAAAGTTGCATCATCAAGATCATAATGTTTGAAATTAAGTTTCAGAAGATGCTCAATTAGTTTTTCATATGAGGCTCATGTTGCTTCTTTGAGGCCATACAAGGATTTCACAAGTTTGCATACTTTATGTTCATGTCATTTCACAGCAAATCCTTCAGGTTGGGACATAAAAACATTCTCTTTTAGATATCCATTCAAGAAAGTAGCTTTTACATCCATTTGATGGACTTTCCAACCATTCTAAGATTCTAGGGAAAAGCGTGTCTAGATGGTAGCCCATTTTGCTTTGGGGGAAAAGTCTCCTCATAATTGACCCCTTCCTTCTGTGCAAAACCTTTTGCCACAAGCGTGGCTTTCTTCTTGTCAAGTAAGCCATCATATTTATACTTGTTCTTGTAGACCCAATTGCAACCAATTGGTTTGGTTCCCAATGGAGGATCAACCAGCTTCCAAGTGACATTCTTTATCAAGGCATCATACTCCTTTTGCATTACTTCTTTCCATTCATCATGAGAAGCAACTTCTTTGAAGGAAGTTGGTTCAAAATTTGTAGACAAATTCAATTCACAATCATAAGAAACATCCATATCAACAGGTGAATCAGATTCATCTACATCACCTCTATTTTGCCGAGTTGAATTTCTAGTTCTTGTGTTTCCAACCTCATCAGGATGAACACTTTCAAGTGTCTTTGTCAGCCACTTTGGGGGACCTTTCTGAGATGGTCTAGGTTGCTCAATTGATTGAGTTGGGACTGTATCAATATTGAGTCTCCCAATTTTGTCAATCATATCACTCAAAATATCATCCATTGTTGGACTTTCATGTGGAGGAAAGAGTGCTTTAGAAGTAGATTTCGTAGATTGATCTAATATAGAAATCCCCTCTTCAAGATGTGGAATCTAATTATCAAATCCTTGAAACGATTTTGCATTTGCGAATCTATCCAAGCAATCAAGTTTCCACTCAACAACATTGTCAGTTTTGGATGATTCAAGAAAGATTACATCTCTAGATACAACAAACTTTTTATTGAATTCATCATAAAGACGGTATGCTTTGGAGGTGTTTGAGTACCCCAGGAAGATACACTTATGACTTCTTGCACCAAATTTGTTTCTATGTACCTTTGGTATCAAGGCATAACATGTGGAACCAAAGACCCTGAGATGCTTTACCAAAGGAATGTATCCATACCACATTTCATAAGGATTATTGTTTCTAATAGCAATTAGATGGACATCTATTCTTTACATATACAACACATAGAACTGCATCAGCTCAAAACATCAATTTTACATTTTTGAAAAACATCATGGAGCGCACCATATTTAAGAGTGTCCTATTCATTCTTTCAGCTACTCTATTTTGTTGGGGATTATAAGGCACAATTTTATGATGTTTGATTCCATGTTGGCGATGATAATTTTAAAATTCATTTGAAGTGTATTCTTTTCCATTATCAGTGCGAATAGAGCCAATATGAGATTGTGCATACTTTTCAATCCATGTATGAAAGTTCTTGAAAGTTTAAAAAACATCAGATTTGTTCTTCAATAAATAAACCCAACACATTCTGGTGTAGTCATCAATAAATTTCATCATATATTTATTTCGATTTGCAGAAGGAACAAGCAATGGACCACATAAATCTGAATGAACAAGTTCAAGTTTTCTATGTGCTCTCGAATGTGAATCATGAAAAGATTGTTTGATATGCTTTCCTAGAATGCAAGCATCACATTGCTTAAGTTTCCTAGGAATTGTAGGCAAACCAGTAACACCATTTTTCTTCAATAAGCGGAAGTTGTCATAGTTCAAGTGTCCAAATCTAGCATGCCATAATAAACTTGATGGAAATGTACCTTCATCATAATGAGAATTGTATGAGAAATTTTGTGTACGAGAAGAGGTACCCTGCAGCTTGAGAAGCCTTTCTTCTTCTATCCCCATCATGACAAGTGAGTGGTCTATTGCTTTTCTTACCTCAACCTTTCCATCAAACATGTGAATGGAGTGTCCTTGCTGGTGGATGTGGACCAAGGATAAAAAGTTTCTTCTGAGTTGTGGGAGATATAAAACATGATGCAGAAGAAAGTCTGGAAGACCAAACAATTTAAACCTGATTATGCCAAGCCCTCATGGCTTGAGTTTTGACTTGTCTGCAAAGTATAATACTCCATCAAAATTGTTAGTAAATTCTTCAAAACAATATCTTCTAAAAGTCATGTGGCAAGTTGCTCCTGAATCAAACAACCAATCACTTTTCCAAGAAGCAAATGAAGCATTAAATAAGTCTTCATTTACTCCAATATTATAGTGTGCCACAACATAATGAGTGGATTTAGGTGCTTTACCTTTCCCTTTGTTATTATTTTTGCCTTTGGGTTGGTTTCTTTCCTGCTCAAATCTGTCCCAAGGCAACTTGCATGTGGATGCATCATGTGACCCATCTCTTTTGCAATGTATGCAATGTAAATCTAACTTTTCTCCTTAAGGGTGTCTACCCCCCTGCCTCTGAAATTTCTTCTTCCTCTTCCTCTTTGACCACCTCTTCCTCTAGAAGAATATTGAGCAAGATTATTCTTTGTATGTGCAAGATAGATAGCCTCATCAGAAGACTAAGGAGTTGTCTTCTTCCCAAAATCTTTCTCTCTTTCAGCAATTTTTTTTCACAAGGGAGTCAAGGGTAATATATTTGAGGTTTCCATTTGCTTGCAATGACTCAAGATAATTTGAGCAAGTGGGATAAAGTTCCTGAGAAAAGCTATCAGAGGAATGTCCAATTCAACATTAGTGACATTGATATCGTGCATAATATATTTTACTTCTGATGCAAGAGCAAGAGGATCATCATTTTGTAATTCAACGCTGAATAATTTAATTATGAGTTGAACAACTTCAAGTGCAGAGTGTGAGTCATAGAGTTCCTTCAGTTATTTTAAGGCTTCAAAAGCATTTATAAATGGAAAAATATGGCGACTCACCTCTTCATTTACCGATTCCGCAACCAATGCACAAGCCTCGTTGTTCTTATTTTCCCAAATGGCGAATTCCTTGTCTGAGGTAGTCTATTTTGGTTCTTTGTCTCCGTCTCCAACGCACACTCCTTTCCTCAACTAATTAAAAATTAGAGTGTGTTTAATTTTCCTTGACCATTATGGATAGTTCTCTTTCTTAGAGAGAACTACTCCAACAATAGATATTAGTGAATGCATTCCCAAAAAAAATATATGCTTTTGATTTCGAAAAAAAACACAACCTTTCTGGATATCTTCTGTTTAGGTGGAAAATAATTCACTATATTAATACTTTTAATGTAACATATATTCCTCCACTCAAAAATATATTATATGATGGTTTCAACATATAAACCATATAATATATATCCGAAAAAAATACCATCCAAAATTCTCATTCTATTCACCATTCAAAAATCGCAGTGAACTTTAATACTACCACCATTTTCAAATGAGTTGAATGCGCTTCACACCATATACATTCATCATACCTCAAACTTTTGTCTGCGGAACTGTAGTAGTGAATTTACAACCAGTTTGAAAAATACCCCAATAGTCTTTGACGTTGTGACAACCAGAGCTATGGGAGTGGATTTGAGGAATAGGCACAAATGTGATATAATTTGGAAAGGATGATAGCTCCTTTCATAGAAATGGTTCAGTTCGACGGGAAATGGGAATGTCCATTTAGTTCAAAGGCAAATGGGAATTACCTTTCAATAGTCCACTTTGATAGCGTAAATGTGTGATTGTAGGACCCAGTGTCCGGAGGGTGTATATGGCACTGGTGTCATGGTAAAAAAAACACATTTATATATGGAAATGATATATATGTAGGCTTTCAAAATATTCATATTGAAATATCAATGTATACAACTTTTTGATATCAGACCAACGTATACAACGTTTTGATATCAGACTAGCAACAAAATCATTCAATGCATATAAATAATTCGTACCAGCAATATGCAACATTTTAATATCAGACCAGCAACACAATCATTCAATGCATATAAATAATTCGTACCAGCAGTATGTTGCATTTTCCAGCAGTCTCCAACTATTGATATAATGGAGGGTCGTTTGGTCTTCTACCAAACTCAAAGCGTACTTAGTCTAGCACCACGCTCCAGGGAATAATAAACTCAAATGCAGTTGTAGTCACAGTGTTGGCCATAACACCACGCTTCCAGCTGTGCCACCCTTCTAGCACACGGTCGCAGCACTTCCTAGCATCACATGACCATTCCACGTAGAAACTGGATCTAGTCTTCATAGTAGGCAAAGCAATGCCTTAATGCAGCAAATCGACCCTTTAGCACTCACACTACATTTAGACTAGTGAGTTCAATAATGCACAGAATCTTTTAGGGATAAGACGGAGAAATCACCAGCGCAGGTGGATAGGATGAAAATAAGGTGACAATTCTACAAAAATAGGCAGAACATGAGGGAGTTACAAAGGGAGGAAAGCTAAAATTAGAACTGGCTCTGATACCATGTCAAGCCAAGAGGTAACTCCTCAAATGAGATTATGTTATTCATTTAGGTTATTCATTATTATATGCATGAGGGAGTGACTGTTGACATCTCTCGATGATTCTCTATTTTCTCTATTATTTATTTACACTATTTACAGTTGTTCACCCAATCCCTATGATTAGGTGTCAACAACCTTCTTAATTTAGGGTGCTTCAGAAGTTAGTCAATTAATCTATGAAACTATCAGATAGTTAGTGGATAGTTATCTAATGTAAACATGCCATCTTTATCAAATAACTCCCATAAGGGAGTTGACACTCATTAATGATGTGACCACAATTAGTTAGGATTTTTCTATTGAGAATATATTTATAGAGATGGAAGGTTATTGAATGTTTTTGTATTATGTTGTTGTAATTTGACATTTATAGGATTCCCTACCTTCAATTTTACTTGAACATTCCTCTCTTTCTTCTAGAAATCATTAATGCAAGGTTATGTTGGCATATCTCATTTCATTTATCTCTTATATCCAATTTTTTTTCTTTCACAATCTTTGCATATATTTTTATGGTTAAATATTAAGGTTAAGGATCACTAAATTTATTTTACTTTGTAGAAATATTAGGATGTCACTCTATAACATGACTAAAGAGCTATTTGGTCATCTATCCTAATTGTTTCACTCTCATTAAAACCAAAATAAGTCTTTTCTATGAAAATGTAAGATGTTTGCAAGAGGAAAGCCCTAGATATAGGTGGTCTCTTATCCACTACTAAAGATTGAGCCAATTTTCAATGGTCCTTTGTCATTATTTCAACAAAGTTTCATCACTATAACGGCAAAAGGAGGTATCACTAAACACTATTTCATGTACAAACATACTATCAACATTTTTCAGTTATTAGAATTCCGATGATAGATTTCATATTAACATAAATGCATTCATTGAAACCTTGAGCTATTATTTTTTTTTAACAATATATGGAAATCAAATTGCTGGCACATCTCATTGTGATAGGGTTATCAAGGCACCTAGAAAAGAAACTATATTTTTATTTGAGAAGTTATCTATACATATGGATTTTCAAAATAATAATCTATACAAGAATTCAAGAATTCTATCAATTTCCTAATAGGGAAAAATAAGCAATTCAATGCCTTCCTTCCTAGGGAAACACTTCAAGAGATACATGAATTTAGTTAGCTTTGCTAATCCCCCCTTGGTACGCTAACTCAAAATGGTGAGTCAAAATAAAACCAAATAGTAATAGCTACAACTTGGAGTTTGTCAATGAATTTATAAATTGAGATACCTTAATATTCCTCACAATCACCCTCCAAGATTATATCCATAGGAAAACCTAACCTACAATTAGTAATCATGTAAACTTTTTCATTGCCAAAATTTGTAAAAGTACAAACTCCAAAGAGTTGTTGAAGTTGAACAGAAACATGACAGTGCTCACCTTGAATCTCAATTTCAATTGTTGTAAAAGGGAAATTCAATTATGTAATCTAAATCAAGAAAAATCCTTCCACGCTTTTGATGAGCCTCATCATTGGGTAATTATATGGACCTTAATTCACCTCCTATCTTAGTCAAACCAACTATTCTCACAAATTATTGCATACTTTTGATTATATTTTGTTTATGAGATGAGTTAGAGTTGGATATTTTTCTTTGTTGTCTAATGTGCATTTAATGAGAGATTAAAGGATAAAAGCAAGGAATTTCGGAAAAGACCTTGGTCAAAACTCGAATGGGACAAGGGAGAGGAATTATAGGAGTTAAATCCTCCTCATATACTACCCCTCCACTCGAATATTCCTCCATCATCTTGGAGTGCAAACAACCAAATCATGAGGACTAGAAGGCATCAGAGAAAGTGAAATTCAAAGCACTAGTTTATCTCAAGTTTGGGAGCCGAGCCTCCCTAATTTTAAGGAAGTAGTTGGATACTAAAGATGTATAATTAGAGAGGCCTAAGACCTCAGTAGGATTCAGATTTTTGATTGTAAAACTCAACTCTATTTTTGAGTTGCAAGACTTGTGACAGTTTTTGATGTAATCCATGGTTTTGATAATAAGGATGAGTTTCGATTCGAGCCAGCACTGGGTTAACTCAAAGGGCTGAAGCTCTTGGGTTAGGGCCCAACCCTAGTAGTCAAGGTTCCTCTTTATTGTACATGTATACTAGCATAGATTCAAGGTTTAATTTTTCATTTGCATAAGTAGTTGTATTTCCATTACAATAGTGTAGAGTAGATTGGTTATGTTTTAGTTTGCTTCCATTTGTGCCTTCTTTCAATTAGCAAGTTAGCAAGGAGAAAAATATCACCATAAGGTTGTCAGCAGGTGTCTCAGCCTCACCTCCTCCCTCTGGACCATGACTTGAGGAAGAGACCCTTCAGCAACCCCAAAAAACTCGATTTCTATATTTCTAGTTCTTGCATGAGCTTTGGAGCTTGTTGTATTGATTCAGCACTTGGTTCATTTCATCGTCATATTTTCCCATCACACTCTTTATATAATAAGATCTCACTCATATTCTCATTTCCTTCAGCACATTATTCATGCATAATATATGTGGAAGCTCATAAATCACATCTTAATCAGATTATACCCGTGAATTTCCTTGTCGTCCGATCCACAACGAACCTAACCAATCGTCGTCAACCGCACGTTGCATAACTGACGTATTCATTTCAAAGTTTTACTTTAGGCACTCCAAACCTCCACCATTAATCTATTTCGCTTGATCCAACGGCTATCGTGTCACTGGCTCACCAACTAGCTTGGCCGATCTCCATCATTGATCAATTCCGCATGATCCAACAACTATCGCGCAATCTCGCATGAAGTCTTGCACGACTGATATCCAACTGAGAGTGCATGAGAAAAGTGGTTTTCCCATGCTACATGTCACCCACTTAGGCTAATTGCTTGAAATTTAAGAATTTTGCTTATAGCTTTTAGGGCGCGCGAGACACTACTTACCACCTACGAAGACCGCTCCATCATTTACGCATGTTTTCCACACTTTTGTCAACAAGTGACTTGATGTGATCCATCCATCTATTAACATAATCTCCTGCAATAAAATCTCCGCCACTCATCTTCCATTAATCTTGTTCGTTGATCAAACTTATCTAATGGTTCATGTGCATTGCTGCTTCATTACTTCTTCCTTTCACTGATTTTGATCTTTGATTGCTCTTACACTTGACTCCTTCCCGAACTTTGTTCTGCATATTATTTAAATGTTACCACTCTTGAGCTCTGATTTGGTTATTCAATCAGACTCCAACATTGTCTGATCAGCGAAATACTCGTCTAAGCATTGTCCTCTCTCTTGGATTCCTTTTGAATTCCCTACACACTTATGCAGAATTACTCTAATCCACATAGTTTATAATTCAATTACTCAATGCACACCTCACTATCGAAACACTCCATAGACCTTCTAGCCATCCTCAACCACCTTCAATCCACCTATCACGTCTACAAGAACAATTACATTGCATGCTTGATTTTACCAAAAAAAAACCAAAAAAGTGAAAATAGATTTAGTCTAGTTTCCTTGTTTACACATTAGTTTGGTTTGATGCTCTTTACTTCTGTAACTTAGATAGCAGCATTAGGTTAGTGATTGATTTAGCAATTCTGCTTAGCATAATTGTTTAAATGATTAATGTTGGGCATGGAATCCCCCCGAGGCATGTTTTAGGGCTCAAGGCCCATGTTTTGACCGAATAATGTTGTAAAGCCCCGCGAATTGCAGGCGAGGAAGTAGGTTAGAATCATAGGGTTGCCCGCCCTAGTTTGTAATGTAATGTCGGCCTACCCATGGTCTGCAGAACACGAGATTGTATAAATAGAGTGAGGCTCTAAGTGTAAAAGTAGTGAAGTATGAGATAGAGAAATAGGAGCATAGAGCAAGAGTCTAAGTGTATCTTGGGTCATAGAGTAAGATAAGAATCTGAAACTAAGTGCGCAGAGGCCTAGTTGTCCATAGCTAAGTGCACGGACCACTGCAGATGAGTGCATAGGGTGGAGTCGAGTCTGTAACCGAAGAAGAGAATAATAAAGTGATTTTTTATCCAAATTCTGTGTATCTGTTCTTGAGTTATTACATGTTTGATATTAATTGCAAATATATTGTTTATTTACTACACGCACTTGTATGAATGATTTATATTTCTAAGTATACTTTACACATGCAAATAAGCTAAGTTAACCAACTAACTATGGAGTACTAGTAAGGACTTGGGTAATAACAGCACTCGGCCCCCATGTAGGGTTGCGCAAAGGCAATATCTCAGGCTGCAAGGTACAAGTAAGTGCATGTAGTGACGGACATGTAGGGTTGAACCAAAAACCACTTGCACTCATCGGACATCCCCTCCCATACTACTCTAGGTGAAACCTCAGTCCGCACTCCATGAACTGTTGCCGAAAGGGCCAGTAGTACCAGGATTTGTTTGGCTAAATCACCTCCAAACCTGGGTCAAGCCCTAACAAGCCAACAAATGGTGTCATGAGAAAGCTACTCTGCCTGGTGCATGATGGGTATCTATGGCTGGAGGAGCCTATTCTTATCATGGCAGACCTCATTCACCACATTTCTCAGCTCCCCTGCAAAGGAAAGGACCCCGCAACCATAGCCAAAGGAAAGGGCAGTGATTTGGCCCTTGCAGAAGCCATGAAGACAAAATACAAGTTGAAGGAAAAGAAGAGGGGCTACGCCATATTCAGCATCAAGGAAAAAGGGGTACGAGTAGCAACCCAACTCCTAGCCAGAAAAGTTACAAGGAAGTGCCACGCCAATGAGGTACCAATGCTGGTAGTCACACTGACTGAGCAGTGCACAGAGGGGGTTCAATTCAACTACTCTGAAATCCTCTGCGAGGAATATTTGAAGAACTGTCATGAAGCTTAGGAGCAAGGCAAAACCTACCACTATGCATGGTTGTTGTTATCCATAATGGTCGTAGTGGGGGAACTGCCGAAGGACAGTCAATTCCCCAACATTGATAGAGAATTACTAGAGGCCGCAAAGTATGCTTTTCTCTGGGCTACAAAGGATGCAAAACAGATATGAGACACCAAAATCATCTCGGTGCTCATGGAGATGAGCATCTAGATGTGGATTAATCGGAGGCCATGCCTGTTGCCCATTGTGTACAACAATCTGCAGAGTTTTGCAGACTTTAAAGCTAATATGCACAACATATTTATCAGGGAAGGTAAGGATCCGGCTAAGTAGTGGATGAAGCTACCTTTTATATCCACTGACAATGCAATTTTTACTGTCTTTGAGACATGGCTTCTGGAATGGTGTGCCATTGATCTAGAAAAACTTGAGAAGGCGACAGCGCAGAAGAAGAAGGACAATGCCAAGCTACGCGTCACGCAATTGGCCAAGAAAAGGTGGAAGGAAACAACAGTAGCTAAGGAAAGGGTAGCGCAGGAAGCGACACAGAAAGTGCAAAACATAAAAAGGTTGTAAAAGCAGCAACAACATCACAGTCAGTAGAAGAAGCAACAATGAAGGCAGATGAGGACCAAGCAACATCCTCATGGGCGCATGAGGCAAAGGAAGAAGAAAAAATATAAGGGATCACAAACCCAGGGACTGTGTCCATGCAGCTAAAGCGCCCACACACGGCAGAGCGAACAGGACCGAGCAAGAAGGTCAAGTCCTAAAAGTTGGCCATTGACCCAATCACCTTAACCGAAGGTGACCTCCATGAAATCGGCGAGATGGTTCGAAATGTCACAAATGAGGCGCTTTAGGACTTTAGGCAAGAGCACCAAACTATGTTGGGGGCCCTCAATGCGTAGCTACAAGAGTTATTGGTGCATCCCCCTCAGGTGGGTACCTTGTCGACCCACCTCACAGCGGGATGCTCGGCAGCAGAGTAGATGCTACGCGCACAGATGGAAAACACAATAGTGTTAACGAAAGGGGTGCTAGTAGCAGTGAATGAGATCGACATATTGCAGTTAACATGATCAAAGGCCTTGGCCTTAATTTGGTTGCCCTTCCATGAGAGACACAGTATCTACTATAGGATGGGATAATGGTAGAGCTGCACGCTAGGGAGAGCCACACAATCCAAGTTATCAATGAACAAAAGTTCAACATTAAACAAATCAGTCTGCAGCACGACGAATTGGTGCAGGTGGTAGACAATGCTTGTTGATGCGTCCTGGATCTGGCCATCCCAGCAAATCTACTACTAGAGGCACAGATTCACAGGTTGGCAACCAGAGTCCACAAGGCTAGAGAATAAATGACCAAGGTTCAGTTGGAGCTGAATCTTCATATCATCGAGCTGCGGTTAAAGGTGCAACCTTCCACTCCTTTGGAGGTCCAAGAACATCACGCTAGCGCTATCACAATGGGATTGGGAGAAATTGGAGGTGCAGTGCAAGACTGTACCACTTTTTTTGAGCAAGTACTTGAGGTCCTCATAACTACGTAGGAGGACCCCAACATCCAGCACCTGGAGACATACGCGCGAGAACTTTTGCAGCAATATGACAATATGAGAGGAACTGTGCAGACAGTAGTCCTCACTCAACGGCTTGCAAGGATGAAGCTAGCCAAGGCATTGAAGGAATAGGTGGATGTGGCGCGACATAAGGGGGCAGTTCTCAAAGCACACGTCTAGCCGTGGATTGACGAGGATTTCACTATCACAACAAACATCAAAGGAAAGCTTGCACACATATAGGGGATGCACACGTTAATGTAGAGAAGCGCCCCAGACACGGAGGTCTCAGAACAAAGGATGCAACAGATTCAGCAAGCAACGGCGTAGTGCGCTGCCGATAGTTGGAGGAACTTCATGCCAAGATCACTGCACCAATAGAGTGACTCACAGGCGAGTCACAAAGTTTGTGTTGGGGGCTTGTTGGGCATGGAATCCCCTTGAGGCATGTTTTGGGGCTCAAAGCCCATGTTTTCACCAAATAATGTTGTAAAGCCCCGCGAATTGTGGGTGCGGAAGTAGGTTAGAGTCATAAGGTTTTCCGCCCTAGTTTGTAATGTAATGTCGGCCTACCCATGGTCTAAAGACCATGGGATTGTATAAATATAGCGAGGCTCTAAGTGTAAAAGTAGCGAAGTATGCGATAGAAAAATAGAAGCATAGAGCGAGATTCTAAGTGTATCTTGTGTTGTAGAGTAGGAGAAGGCTCTGCAGCTAAGTGTGTAGAGGCCTAGTTGCCCGCAGCTGAGTGTGCGGACCCTTGCAGATGAGTCCGTAGGGCGGAGTCGAGTTTGTGACCAAAAGAAGAGAATAATAAAGAGAATTTTTATCCAAATTGTGTGTATATATTCTTGAGTTATTACATGTTTGATATCAATTGCAAATATATTGTTTATTTACTGTGTGCACTTGTATGAATGATTTATATTGCTAAGTATGCTTTACACATGAAAATAAGCTAATTTAACCAACTAATGGTGGAATACTAGTAAGGGCTTGGGTAAGAACAATGTTCAGACCTCAAATAGGGCTGCACGAAGGTAGCATCTCAGGCTGCGAGGTACAGGTAAGTGTGCGTAGCAATGGGAACGCAGGGTCAAACCGCAAACCACTTGAACTCATGAAACATCTCTAGGGTGTAGAAACCTAGTTCTAGCACCCTCCCATACTACTTTGGGTGAGACCTCAATCTGCGCTGCATAGACTATTGCCGAAAGGGCCAGTAGTATTGGGATTTTTTTGGATAAATCACCTCTGAACCTGGGTCAGGCCCCAACAAGCCAACAATTAATTAGGATATGGTGTGATTTAGCATTACATGTTGTTTTCTTCATTACTGTAGTAGAGTAGCTCTCTTAGAATAGATTTTCTCTTCTTCCATCAAACAATCAAGCTTCTTCTAACTATAGAAGTCTAGCTTGGAACCCCTGGGGTCTCTCGCCAAATGAACAGTGACAATAGGCAGGACCTTCACTTTTACTTGTGCATATAGCATTGTCACCTCCAAGTTTGTACGAACCACAGGTTGATAAGTAAAGATGGTAGCCCAGGAGTTGCAACATCCTTGCTGTGATACTGGCGCTCATCACTTTTTGGCACCATTGTCGGGAAGGTGTGTGAGTAGAGTGTGATTACTTCTTTCTTTTCTACTATTTCTAGTCTTCAATTTTCTTCCATTAGTTTATTTCTGAAAAATTAATCTAATAGCTTCCTTTCTTTCAGTTGTCATTATTTGCTTTCCTTTCCTAGTCGATTCATTTCTTTTTACTTTTTGTAAAAACAAAAAATATATTCATTAGGCATATTTAATTTCAAAAGCAGAAAATTGCATCGTATTATAGTTTTCATTCAATCATAAAAAAAAAAAAACAAAAAATTCTCCAACACTAACCCACCCCCCCATTTGATCACATGGTGCAGTAAGAGCCATATCAACATTCACTTTTGCAGGTAAAAGAAGAAGATGACAAAGAATGTAGAAGAAATTGATGGTGATGATGATGATGAGGAAGATCCTATCGAATTTCCCATTCAAGACACTAATGGAAGTGTGCACTGAAGAACATCCCTCCATATTTTCTTCCAAAATTTCATGGTCTAAGGTCAGAGGATCCGGAAACCTTTCTCTTTGAATTTGAGATTATTTGTAGATATTATGGTTACTTATTAAAAACTCAAAAATTGAGATTGTTTCCAGCAACATTGAAAGATAGAGCTCTTAAATGGTTCATGAGTCTAGGGACCAATTCAATAAGATCATGGAATGATATGCAAAAGATATTTCTAGAAAAATATAAAGATCATGATCTTAAAGGAGAAATCTTTAGAATGAATCAAAGAAAAGATGAGAGTCTAGAGGATCTAATAGAGAGGTTCATGTATAATGTTAAGAGGGGAAAACTACATCATTTAGGATCTAACACACTAAAACCCCTCTTACTTAGAACAATTGGGGATGAATGGATTGATCTCCTTAATCTCATGAGTAGAGGTGATGTATGTCAATTATCAATTGAGGAAATTTGTGAAACATGCAAACACATATCAAGAGGAAAAGCAAGCGTAGGTAAATCAACATCAAGATTAGTAAGTCAAGCTAAACATGGAAATTTGTTTCATGACTTTAAAACAAAAATTCCTAGCAATCTAACCAACCAAGTAGAAATGTTAAGAATACAAAATGAGCAAAAAGAAGATGTTTGTGTTTTCCATGTAGAATCACATGATGATAAATGTTGCTCCTCATTACTAAGGTTGAAGAAAGTTCACCAAGAGGACAATGGAGCAAGTCAATTTCTAGTGCAGCAATGTTATGTAGCTCCAAGAGGACCATGGCAGCCTATTCATCCTGATATTATGCAAGAGCCTAATTCACAATTTCAAGGTTATGCATATCCACCTCGAAGTAATTGGAACACACCTTGTCCTTGGCAACATTGGCCATCTCAACCCTAAAACCAATCTTGGCAATAAGGTTGGCAAGGAACTTATGGGAGCCATCCACAACATCCTTAGTATTTTCCTCAATATCCCCCATACTAAACTCCATCTTATCCTTACCATTCACCTCCACCACAACCACAAAGCCATCCACATCCATCTCAAATATACACACCCACTCAACTACCTGTACCACCATTCCCAAACCCACACATTGAAGTAGCTCAACCCACTTAAAATGCTGAGGTACAACACTTACAAACATATCCTCTTGATATCAATGGTATTCATCATAGCTCAGGAAGAGTATTGCAAAAAAGATATTATTGTGATATTGTTATATCTCCAAATCTCACTCTTGATGTTTGTGATGCTGCACTCATGGCCTAAGGAAACCCCTCCTTCCAGACTTGGTCCAAATATTCAAAAAACAATGTTTTACTCCCTATACGCGAAATTTCCCTGAGCTAAACGCATGTGTACGTAGGTCCGTGTATACCCAACCCGTGTATATGTCTTAAAACACTTAAAAAAATTAAAACTCCTTAATTTCAGGCAGAGATCATGTGTTTTACCTATTGATTACCTATTAGTGCCCGTGGCCCAACTGTTCCCAACGAATACCCAACTAAAAAACTACTTTGGGAGAAGTATAAAAGGCTTCAATGGGAAGGCCTAAAGGAGGAGAAGAGATAGAGAAAGATCACTCTACTGAGATTATCCCTGATCAGGTCTGAAGATCCTTGTGCTTCCTGCACTTCCCCCTTTACAGGAAACCATCGTTTCCTTGTGTTATGATGTCTTTCTACTACTTAAGATATCTTGGAGTAAGTCATGGAAGGAATTTGTTGAAGGCTTGAGACTAGATGAATCTGGAGGATGGTTCTGCTTGGAGCCTGCGAAAGGAAGACTCAGGTGAAATTATTCCTTTCTGTACTTTAGTTATCTATAATAAAAGAAACACTTGTCTCGTTCCTGATATAAATCTTCTTCATGTTTATGATATTATGATTCACATATGAATGGTTGTTTTAATTGTATAACTAAATACCTTTCAATATGCTATGAAGGTGATTTCTTAATGATGCTTGGTCAATATACTGCTGTACTTTTTAGAATTGATTGTTTTGCAGGTTGAAGGACTAAAGGGAACATGAGGGTTTGGACCCTAGTTGGATCTTCCCAAATGAAGGACCCCTAGGTGCACCCCTCTTCGCGTAGTTTCTTTATATTAGCATCATGGATGTGTGGAATATGTGTTTTTCTTTGTAGATAACCTCCGATCTGCTAGAGTATCAACCCAAGACCCTAGGGTAATTTATCCCTTAATAGATATCATTAAAAGACCACATCCAGAGGAAGTAGATTGAAATGAGAAGACCACGGAATCATGGGCTGCACTTGATGAAGAGAAAACATCAAAATCAGAGATCGGGAGAACTCCCTCATGGTTACCATCAAATCCTCCATGTATTCAAGTGAGCCATCAACAAAAAGTGGAAGATTTGAAGGTCATGGTAGAAGAAGACATGAAGAATGATCCAGATCAGCAAAAAGACCAAGGACATCACAACTATATTGAAATATGTTTCCAGACTGTCACTAAATTATAGGATCACTCTCTTCATCAACTATGCTTGATCCTTTCAAAGTCAAATGATTTGGTCTCTGAAAGCCAGGTACATGTCAACGCATACATTTCAAGCCTCCACATCATTTTGTTTGTCATCTTGATGTGCACACGGCTCCATTGGAAGTATTCTTATACTTGAAAGTGATTTTTTTTCAAGTAAGGTAGGGTAGAAGAAAAAAATGAAAAATAAGAGAAAAAAAAATAAAAATAAAAATATAAAAAATATCAAGTGAAAACCTCCTTTAACGCGCCTCAGGTTAGCTCATTGATTGAAAACCTCCATGAGGCAGTCAATGGGTTGAAAACAAAAAAAAAGAGAAAAAATAAAATATCCTAGGTGAAAACCTCTTGTGAGGCGTGTAGGCAATCCTACTAGTTGAAAATCTCATTATGGTGGCTAGTAGGCCTAAAATAAATAAAAAAACATCCTTGCTCCATGCATCTCTTTAAGAAATTCATGTACTTTCCAACATCTGCAAGCAACAAAAACAAGTTGGTACCAAAATGAAAATTGGTCAAGCCTAGTCAAAAGAAGTCAAATTTTAACTTTCTGCTACTTCGCTCAAATGCTCCAACAAGGCCAAGGCCATATCAATCCATCGCCCTCATCTATTTTCACCATCCACCCATCATTCTCAAGCTTCTACCTCATTTTCCTTGTTGTCCTAAAAAAACCATAGGAAGAAATACGAGGGTGAATGGTAGGTTCGTTAGGTCCCCAAAATTCATTCTAGACATGATCTAACCCCTCATCTCATCCATTACCATCATCCTTGCACTCACCATTCAAAACAAAAAGAGATCAGTTTCTAGCAGTTAAAAAAAAAAAGGAAAACAGAGGAGAGTAAGAGCATTACCTGAATGTCCCTTGCTCCACACACACTCCTATTCCCTCTGTCCATTCATTGCAGCATCCTCACAGCCCCATCCATCAACATGATCAAGAAATTCTAAGGGAGAAGCAACTATAGGACATCTTGTAGAAAATCGTGTAGCAGCCTATCCCACAAAATATCAATCATCAACTGCAGGTCTTCACTAGGATGATCCAGGATCTCCACAATAGTAGCAACATCAGATCTTCAATCACAGACACCTACAAAAGCCAAGAAACCATCAGAAGATAACATAAGAGGAAGAAGAATGACCATGCAGCAAATAAACAATGCAACACCTCTTATCTTTGACAACTACAACATGGCATTGAGACCACAGGTAAGTATCCGTTCACTCACTCATATGCATCATTTGATCAAAAGTTGTAAGGGTTAGATCATCACATACAAAACCGAGTGTCCTCTCACACGTGGTTGTAGTCAACTCAAAGATAGAAGAACATGATGAAGAAGAAGAAGAAGGGGGAGAAGAGAAGGATGATGATGCTGAAACAGAGGAAATGAAGGAAGAAACTAATGGAGATGAGAAAGAAAAGCAAGAGGAAGAAGATAAGAAAAACAGAGAGGAAGAAGCCATTGAAACAGAAGGGGAAGAACATAAGGAGGAATCACCTAGGGTGTCACCAGAGGCCCTTAAGAGGGAGGCGGAAATTGCCCTCACTGCTCTCAGCACCCCAGTCAAGCAAAAAGGGAAAGGAAGGATGAAACCCCTCTATATTTTAGAACAAGAAAGAGTACAAGAATCAAACAAGGGAAGCCACACATATCAATAAAACTCCCTATTGAGATTGAAGATTCCCCTGCACCAAGAGACAAAATGCCTTCCCCTAAGTCACCAATCACCTATGTAAGGAGGCCTAGTACTAGATCAACTTCCTTAAAGGGTAAGGCCATCCTACAGGATCCACAACAAAAACTACAGGAAGAATAGAAATTGGAAAGGAAGGTAGGGGAGCAACAAGAAACAAAAGAGGAAGACCCTGAGACAAAGGAACCAAGTCCCCAACCTAATCTAGACTCCTACTACCGTTTTATTGGAGGAGACAGGGTGATACCTCAAAAAGGGGTGGAAGACATTGGGCACATGGAAGAGAAGCTCAAGGAAATGGGCAAAGAGCTAAGTGGCTTAAGGGACATAGAAGCAATAGTGAGAGATAAACTTGAGAGGGAAAATGCATGGCTGAGAGGACAGCTGCAGGAAAGGGAAAACCAACTCACATGTATGGCCAACCTCTCCTTGGAGGCCATCCAGTGTAGGATGGTAGCTAAATCCTATGCTCTTCACCTCAGAGAGCAATGGCTGCAATTTCAGATTAAAACACTAGCACAAAGGGGCACCATGCCATTTCAGGACTATTGGCAGTTTATTGATCTTTGTGATCAAAGTACACTAGAGGATAGAGCCAAAATGGCAGATTTTTACTTGCACAACATGGCCCTCACAGACATGAATGTTTGGGATCCTAATGCTAAGCTAGGAGATCTACAATTAATGGCTTTGGCATCATGGATGAACCATGAGGAGTCAAGGGCTGCATAGATGAAAAGAATATTATCTAGGGAGAAAAATGAACCTCTTTTCATCAGAGCTGAACAATCAAATCCCGCGGCCCTAATCAACACCCATAATCTAATTGCAAATGATCCTCAATTGGAATCTAGATATCTTGCTACCCAAGAGAAAGTAATTTCACATTTTGTGGATATGTTTAGGCTGCTAAGAGATGATAGTATACAAGCCTGCTTAAGGAGATGGAACATGTTGAAAATAACAACAAGAAACGATAAAAATAGAATCCAGAATATTCCAATTTTAATTTGTCTTTGAATTAAAATTGTGAATTAAAATCGAATTTAGTCTCACCAACTGCTTGAAAAATAACTAATTAATTTGTCTTGAGTTAATTAGTCGGAGAAATTCAAGTTAGAATTTTTCTGCAGTCATGCAAGAGTAATCCCTTAAATTAAGGAGATTATCCCTTAATTAAGGAGATAATATTGAGTTATATTTGATTTGTAATTAGTTAGCTCAATTTACTAAGCTAAGTCCAGTTAAATTAGTTCCAAATTGTTTGAGGAACTAATTTTAAGTTATCAGTCAATTGATGCATGCATGCAGTAAACTAGTGTACTCCAGATAACTAAAGATTCCCTCATTAGAAGCTCATGCATGTCTATTTAGAAAAAGACCCAATTGAGCTAAATGTCAAGGACATGTTACTATCAGTTGCATGTGTTTTCCTATAAAGGAAACTCATCCATGTAGTCAAGGAGGTTCCTTGAAGATTGCACAGTTCTGACAGGATGTAGAATTAGTGTGAGTGATTAGTCTTCCACTTGGTAACAGGAGGATCACCCAAAAGAAACTGTGCAAGGAAATAGGAGCTTGGAGGGTAGAGGAGAAGGCTTGTGAGAATATTTGATTGCTTGTGAGCATCCAGGAGGATTGCACTGAGAGCTAAGGCTTTGTATAATTCTGAAGTATTTCCACCTTGTATGATAATACGGATAATGGGGTTTCTTTAGCTGAGGCTTTCCCCAGAGTATTTTCTGTGTTTCATGTGCATTTATTCTTCTTCTTATGGTTATACATTTTCAACTCTGATTCAAATCGATCTTTAAGCTTCCTTAAATTGATAGTAGAAGTAGATTATAGTATTTTGCTTTGGTATATTGCATTATCAGGTTAATTTACAGTCATATTTTCTACAGAGATCTCAGAGGTAGATTTGTAGAAATTTTGCAAATTTTCTACATGGTATCAAAGTTGAGTTTATCGAAGCTGTGAATAGTGTATGGAGAAGAGAATTCGAAGTTTGAAGTTCGGGGTTGCAAGTGCAAATTGAATTCTTATCATACTTCAAAGTTGGCCAATGGCGTTCTATGGCTTGAGAATCGAGTATGCCTTAGAAGGTAGCTCAAATTGCGAGAAGATTGCATGGAGGTTGTATTAGAAGACAATGGCTTCAAGGATTTCATTGATCAAGAAATCCCAAAGCCAGGTTCAACTAATGCACAAGAGTTGGCTGAATGGAAGAAGTGTGTGGCAAGGGCGAGAAAGATCATCCTTGAGGGAGTTCGAGACCATAATGTCTCGGGTATCCATCGGAAGGATACTCCATATTCAATGTGGAAGACATTGAAGGACCTCTACCAGAACAATAGCGACCAAAGGAAATTGGCACTCAAGGATAAGCTTCGAAGAATTAAGATGGAGAACGGTGATACTATTTCCACATATTTGAACAAGCTCACCACTTGTAGAGATGAGCTTAGTAGTGTGGGAATAACTATTGCCGAGGATGATATGGTGAGCCTCGCTCTCCTTGACCTTCCAAAGAGCTAGAATAGCTACTAGGACTCTATGAATAGAAGAGATAAGCTGTTGGATTGGGAACGACTGTGGTTGGATCTCATGCAGGAGGAGATCAAGAAGAGCACTCGAGATGGTTCCTCATCCAAGAATGATGATGAAGAAAATCTGGCTTTAATGAGTAAGGTAAGGAAAGGGAAGGAGAAGGCGTCCCATTCCAAATCAAATTCTTCTCATTGAGGGAAGAAGGGTGACAAGTCTAAAGTGAGATGCTTTAACTGTCACGATATGGGACATTATCCAACTAATTACCTATCGAAGAAGTCGAAGAAGGGATCCTCGGATGGATTGGAAGGTGAGGAATTACGCTCTCAGTTCGAAATGGACTTTACCCCCATCGCATGCATGGTGTCATCAATGATGGGTTGTGGTTGGTATCTTGTCAATGGAGCCTCATTCCACATGACTGGCGATAAAAGTTTATTCAATGCCTTGGAGGAGAAAGACCTCAAGATGCGGATAGAGATGGGTGACGACGAAAGGTTTAGTGTTTCAAGAGTGGGCACAATTTCTTTTCAGAGGGAGCATGGAGCTCCTATCACCGTGACCGATGTGAAGTATGTGACTGGACTAAAGAAGAACTTGGTATCGGTCGCAATGTTGGAGGACAAAGGCTGCGATGTTGTATTTAGTAAGGGAAAGGTTTTCCTTAGACACATCACCACAAGACAGGTGAAACAGTTTGGTTCACGAGTCAAGAACCTGTATGCTCTTGAGGTTCAAGATGCATGCAAAGCCTTGAGGAGCAAGGCAAATGTTAGAGACTTGGTGGTTGAGAGGGAGAGTAAATTACCTCTCAACATGCAGTCCCAGAAGAAGTCTCAAACAATTGTGGAGGAGCCACAATTAGAGTCAGCGGAGGGATCACATGCATCCATAACTCCAGGTCTGAGGTGGGTTGATGTGAAGTGATAGTCCCAAGAAAGCTGAAATTGAGCAAGGTCCATTGAGAGGTTTTATCTCATGAATCTTACCTTGCTTGGGAGCCCAAAGTACAGAGTAGCGGGAGGAATCAGTGGGATTGTTGCAGTCAGAGATCAAAGTGACAGAGGCTAGATAGTCAAATACTTAAGAGCACAGTGAAGGATTGAAAATAGTGCAAATAGGCAGAGTTAGCTGAAGCGCAAAGTTTTCAGTTGACAGAGGTAATAACAGTCAGATATTTTGATGACCAAATGCATCATATTGTTTTAGGTTGGATATTTTTTTTTTCTAGAGTTGCTAGAGCAACAACACTAGAGAGAAGTGTTTCATGCATAACATTCCAAAGTTTCATGATCGGGATCGAGTTGAATTCCTTTCTTGTTGAGAGGGAGTGTTGAAAATAGCAACAAGAAATGATAAAAATAGAATCCAGAATATTCCAATTTTAATTTGTCCTTGAATTAAAATAGTGAATTAAAATTGAATTTACTCTCACGAGTTGCTTGAAAAATAATTAATTAATTCATCTTGAGTTAATTAGTTGGAGAAATTAAAGTTAGAAGTCTTTCTGCAGTCAAGCAAGAGTTATCCATTGAATTAAGAAGATTATCCCTTAATTAAGGAGATAATATTGAGTTATACTTGAGTTGTAATTAGTTAGCTCAATTTACTGAGTTAAGTCCAGTTAAATTAGTTCCAAACTGTTTGAGGAACTAATTATGAGTTATCAGTCACTCGTTGCATGCATGCACTCAACCAGTGTACTCCAGATAACTAAAAATTCTCTTATCAGAAACTCATGCATCCCTATTCAGAGAAAGACCCAATTGAGATAAATGTCAAGGACAGGTTACTATCAGTTGCATGTGTTTTCCTATAAAAGAAACTCATCCATGCAGTCAAGGGAAGGTTCCTTGAGGATTGCGCAGTTCTGACATGGTGTAGGATCAGTATGAGTAATGAGTCTTCCACTTGGTGACAGGAGGATCACCCAAGAGAAACTACGCAAGGAAATAGGAGCTTGGAGAACAAAGGAGAAGGCTTGTGAGAAGATTTGATTACCTGTGAGAATCCAAGAGGATTATACCGAGAGCTGGTTAGTTGTGAGAGCTAAGGCTTTATATGATTTTGATGTATTTCCACCTTATATGATAATACAGATAGTGGGGTTTTTTTAGCTGAGGCTTTCCCCTGAGCTTTTTTTTGTGTTTCATGTGCATTGATTCTTCTTCTTATGGTTATATGTGTTCAGCTTTGATTCAGCTCAATCTTTAAGCTTCTGCAAATTGATAGTAGAAGTAGATTATAGTATTTTGCTTTGGTATATTGCATTATCATGTTAATCTATAGACATATTTTCTAAAGAGATCTCAAAGGTAGATTTGTAGAGAATTTGCATATTTTCTATAGAACACACTGCCACACAACTTAAATATCAGATAATATCACTCCCCTCAAAGGTTGAGAGAGGCACTCAACATGACACCAATGTATAAGCAATCAATGCAAAGGTTGAAGGTCAATTGGATAGGCCTAAAACTCAGTCCACCACTACTCCTAGGGATGCTAGAAGGGAGAAAAGAAGAAGAGGAAAAGAGGCAGCGGGAAGTAGAAAGGAAAGCAGGCTTATATGAACAAGAAGAAGAGACTGCAGTAGAGGCATGGGATGTTAGAAAGGCTACCAAAGCCATGAAGGGCATTGACATTAACTTAGTTGCTCAGAGGATGAGCAACACTTTAGTAGGGTGGTGATGATGAGCTGCATCATTAGGTAATTATATGGGTGTTAATTCGCCTCCTAGCTTAGTCAAACCAACTATTCTCACAACTTATTGCATACTTTTGATTATATTTTGTTTATGGGATGAGTTAGAGTTAGATATTTCGCTTTGCGGTCTAATCTGCATTTAATGCAGGAGCAAAGGATAAAAGTAAGGAATTTGGCAAAGACCTTGGTCAAAACTCAAATGGGACAAGGGAGAGGAATTACACGAGGTAAATCCTCCTCATTTGCTACCCCTCCATTCGAATATTCTTCCATCAGCTCAGAGTGCAAACAACCAAATCATGAGGACTAGAAGGCAGCCAAGCAAGTGAAAGTCAAAGCACTAATTTATCTCGTGTTTGGGAGCTGAGCCTCCCTAATTTTAAGGAATTCGTTGGAGACTTCAGATGTATAACTAGAGAGGCCTAGGACCTCAGTAGGATTTGGATTTTTGATCATAAAAATTTACTCTATTTGCGAGATACAAGACTTGTGACAGTTTTTGATGTAATCCATGGTTTTGATAATAAGAGTGAATTTTGTTTCGAGCCAGCACTGAGTTAACTTAGAGGGTTGAAGCTCTTGGGTTAGGGCCCAACCCTAGCAGCTAAGGCTCCTCTTTATTGTACATTTATGCTAGCATAGATTCATGATTTAATTGTTCATTTGCGTAAGTAGCTACATTTCCATTACAATAATGTAGAGTAGATTGGTTATGTTTTAGTTTGCTTCCATTTGTGTATTCTTTCAATTAGCAGGTTAGAAAGGACAAAAAGATCACCATAAGGTTGTGAGTAGGTGTCTTGGCCTCACCTCCTCCCTTCAGGACCATGACTTGAGGAAGAGACCCTTCAGCAACCCCAAAAACACAGATTTCTAGATTTCTAGTTCTTGCATGAGTTTTGGAGTTTGTTGTTTTGACTCAATACTTGGTTCATTTCATCGTCATATTTTCCCATCACTCTTTTTCTGTAACAAGATCTCATTCATATTCTCATTTCCTTCAACAATTTCTTCATGCATAATATATGCGAAAGCTAATAAATCACATCTTAATTAGATTATACCCATGGATTTCCTTACCGTCCGATCCACAACAAATCTGACCAATCACCATCAACCACGTGTCGCATAACTGACATATTCATTTCAACGTTTGACTTTAGGCACTCCAAACCTCCATGGCCGATCTATTTCGCTTGATCCAACAGCTATCGTGTCACCCACTCGCCAACTACTTTGGCAGATCTCCACCGTTGATCAATCTTACATGATCGAACGCTATCGTGCAATCTCGCGTGAAGTCTTGCACGACTGATATTCCACTGAGAGTGTGTGAGAAAAGTGGTTTTCCCATGCTATATGTCATCCACTTAGGCTAATCGCGTGAAATTTAGGAATTTCGCTTACAGATTTTAAGGCACGCAAGATACTGCTTGCCACCTACGAAGACCGCTCCATTATTTCTGCACGTTTTCCACCCTTCTATCGACATGTGACTTGATGTGATCCATCCATCTATTAATGTAATCTCCTGCAATAAAATCTCCACCACTCATCTTCTGTTAATCTTGTTTGTTGATCCGACTGATCTAATGGTTCATGTGCACTGATGCTTCATTACTTCTTCCTCTCACTAATTTCGATCTTCGATTGCTCTTCCACTTGACTCCTTCCCGAACTTTGTTCTGCGTATTATTTAAACGCTGCCACTCCTAAGCTTTGATTTCATTATTCAATCAGACTCCAACACTAACTGATCATCGCAATACTCCTCTGAGTACTATTCTCTCTCTCAGATTCTTTTTGAATTCCTTGCACACTTACGTTATGCAAAATTACTCTAGTCCACACACAGTTTATGATTCAATTACTCAACACACACCATACTATCCAAACACTCCATAGACCTTCTAGCCATCCTCAAGCACCTTCCATCCACTTGTCACGTCTACAAGAACAATTAAATTGCATGCTTGATTTTACCAAAAAAAACCAAAAAAGTAAAAACATATTTAGTTTAGTTTCCTTGCTTACACATTAGTTTGGTTTGATGCTCTTTACTTATGTAACTTAGATAGCAACATTAGGTTAGTGATTGATTTAGTAATTCTGCTTAGCATAGCTGTTTAAATGGTTAATTAGGACATTATGTGATTTAGAATTACATGTTGTTTTCTTCATTACTGCAGTAGAGTAGCTATCTTAGAATATATTTTCTCTTCTTTCATCAAAGAATCAAGCTTCTTTTGACTCTGTAGAAGTCTAGGTTGGAACACCTGGGGTCTCTCGCCAAATGAACCTTCATTTTTACTTGTGCATATAACATTGTTACCTCCAAAATTGTACGAACCCCGGGTTGATAAGTAAAGTTGGTAGCCCAGGAGTTATAGCATCCTTGTTGTGATACTGCTGATCATCAGCTTCCATGCATCTAAAAGCAACAAGTACCGACACTTATTGGTGAGACTCTCCTCCTATTCGTTTCTATGTAAATGGTTTAAGTGAAATCACATATTTTTATTTGGGTATTACAAGTCCATAATTTATTTAAGTAGGTGTTTTATTTCCATAGCAATCATTTACCAATAGCTTTACCATTCACTAAGTGCAAGATATCTTGACGTCCAAAAAATAATAAGACTTACATCGAAGTCTTAGATTAGAGGTTTCAAAGTTTTATTTTACATATAGCGACTTTGGTTTAAAAATGTAAATGGTCTGCAACTTTATACATATACACAAAACACAATGAAAATCTATAACAACATATATCACCAAAGCTTTTAAGTTGAACTTATCTATAGCCACACACTTTGGAAAAAATATACTGACCTTCATTGTATGTATGGAAAGGGTGAAAACAAGGATGAGTTATTAAGAAGGACTCTCATTAGGAAAGAGAAATTGAAATTTCACATTAGAGCCAAAGAAAACATATCAACCCAAAAATCCTGCAAATCTGTAAATGCTACTTTATTGTATAAGGGCGAGTGATCAATACAAATGAAATGCTCCTAGACTACTCACAAATGGGTCAATGATTGAAAAATATGTGACCAATTATTTTAAACCAACTCTTAGAAAGAAGAAATCAAAATATCTAAAGAAGAAACATCAACCCAAATATGCAACAAATTCATAACTACTACCTTATGGTGTCAAGAGCGAGTAATCGATACAAATGAAATGCTACTGTATATTTGTGCCGAGTTTGAGAGCCCACTGAAAAGACTTTTTTTTTTTTGTTAATCAAAGGATTCTTTTAAGGCTCTTACTAATCATGATAATAAATCAAAAACTACCTGTCAAAGGTTATAGCAACCACTGTTACACGGAACTTTAATGGACAAATCCAAATCCTTGCATGTGAGAAATACTAAATGCATGAAATGCATTGAATCACAATTACAGTTCCAAAAATAGAGGATAAAATCTCTTGAATCTAAACACCGTCATATTGATTTTCAAATGATAGGGAAAATGGGCAAACATTCTTCCAAAACAAATTCCTGAAAGTCCATTTCTCAAAAATTGAGAAATATATATTGCAAAATCTAACACGTAGAAAAGCTATTCTATTAAATATTTGAGTGATACCTTTCAAATGCAAGTGTGGTTAAAAAAGGAACCATAATCAATCTCATTGGCTTTAATATGTTTTTATCGTAACTCTAAAGGTTCATCGAATAAATATTCCAAAGGCAGAAGCTAATGGTCCAATCTAGTATTCCAAAGACAAAATCTATTAGTGCAAATTTAGTAACTAGTATTTTAAAATTTAAATAGAGATCAACAAAGAAAAAAAATAAAAAAATACCTAATATAAAGATCTAATGAACTGAAAATCTAAATTGTTGTGAGACAAATTCCCAGTTTAATTTAATATATGATATAAAAAATGTGAAGGCTTTTGTTATAAGCCAAGTATGGTTTAAAATCATTCTTTTGACATGGTACAACAACCTAAAATGATGGGGAATAATAGAACATGAATGTCTTTAGAGATCTTAAATCTCAATGCAGCATAACATTTACTTGATTTTCTTCTTTGGCCGCAAGTACACTAAACAAAAAAAATAAAAAAAAAAATCAGGGATTTATCTAACAAAGAAACTAATAATGATTTACACAGGAAAATTACCAATAAAACTAAAATTTCATTTCCATCATGAATAATAAAGTATATATATGAAGTAGCTAACTTTTCTATACTTTTTTTTTTCAGAAAACGAAAAATCAAAATTTTATAAACTGAAAGTATATGATCAGCTTCAGGAAGAAGCGATATTACATGACTGAAATGTGAACATTGAAAAAACCCAGGCTCGGATGGAGGAGAACCGAAGGCCTGTAAAAGAAGCTGGATACAGATTTGCTGTGAAAGCCAGCACTCATGCGCCTTCATGAACAGGGAATTATCCTCACAAGGCAGAAGATTGTCTTGTAAGCACAAGAATACTACAAATAATTGAAAGAGATCCAACAATTTAAAGATGCAAACCTCGCTATGGAGATATGAGAAATAACAGATAAACCAGGCTCGGAATTAGAAGTCTGATCCCAAATCAAAAAGCAAGGAAACTTCGGCTTGAATCATCCTTCTGAATTACTAACTTGCCATAAGCACAAAAGAGAGCTCCGAACCCTTCTCTACCTCAAATCAAAAGAAGAATCCTAGGCATATGTTGAGTCTTTTTGTACCGGCCGAGATTCCCACAAAGTAGAAACATCAGGAATTCCAGAATCCAATAAACTTACATGTTAATATGATGAGAACTCAGCAGACCAGAAGATGAGAAAAATAAAAGGCGGAGATGAGGCAGATCATATCTGCCCTTCGATCCTTTATCTGCTCTATGCAATGGAGGCATAAGAACTGAACAGGAAACCCCGACTTTTAGCAGAAATGGGGAAAAAAAGCATGAGGATAGAACTTTGAAGAAAAAACTGAACGTGATGAACGGGGAAAAAACCATAGTCTCAGGAAATGAAAGGAGACATGTTCGAGGGCATAACGAGGACTACATGAAACCAATGAAACAGAGAAATGTTCCTACAGCAGGGAGAAAAAGGGGAGAAACGAACAGCAAAGAAGAATTTTTTAGACAGGAGAAAAACTGCCAAGAACAGGCAGAGAGAAAGATGGAGAAAACAAAGAGCTGGAGGGGACCCAAAAATAACTAGAGGAATAAGAAGCATTGTTATGACAGATGAAAGAGCAGGAGGCTCAGAGGTAGGATGCTTTGATAAAACAGAGAAGAGCGGACACCGGCCTGTTCGTGTCTTGGAAGATGGAGGAGTTCCTCCATTTCCAAATGAGCCAACAGGAGTGTGTGAAGAGGGATCTCCGAATATCAGACTGGCCACTCCACCAGAAAATTGCTTCCTGTACAGAAGAGAAGGATATAAGAGGGAAGCCGAAAGAGAGGGAGAGATCATGCCAAATGGATGAGGAGATTTGGCACGAGAAGAAGAGGTGAAAATTTGATTCAGAGGCCATGAGGCATAAAGGGCAGCGCCCCGGCCCCGACCATCCTTTCCTCTGAAGCACATCCCAGGTAAGGTTTTTGTTGCTGAAGACGAGCCAAAGGAACAGGACCATTTTGAGAGGGCAGGAAACTTTCCAGAGGGACATCGGGAAGATTATGGGGGGATGGGAGGGGGGGGGAGTGATGGCAACATAAATATTTTTAACAGAGATGGGGAGGGGGGTGTTCGGGAGGGCCCATACCAGCGCATCCTTTGCTGCACGGTGGATGGGCCTGTTTGAGAGGCCATGTTCAAAGGAGGTCCAGAGAGGGGAGAGGGGGGGCGGGAGGTGGAGATCAGAGGCAGATTTCCAAGCAGGGGAAAGATTAGACCAGGAGGTGATTAACTTGTCCCAAGTGAAGATTCCTTTATTTTGGAGATAGATGGTCAGGGAGGGAGGGAAGGAAGATGGACCATTTAGAATGCTGTCGATGCCAATGAGAATGCTGGTCCCTGTGTGGATTTTCCATCTCAGATTTTCCATGAAGAAGTGTTGGAGCTTTCTGAAGCCCAACCAGATAGCAGATCCATACTTCTTTCCCAAGGTATTCCTTCTATACCAGAATGTGATGTCTTTCCCTTTGAGGTATTTTCTGTTGATGAGGAGGCTCCATGGGCCACTCCCGAAGATCCCCCTGTGTAATGATTTGTAGATGAGGGCCCTTCCAAAGATTTTTAAATTTAGAAGACCCCAGCCGCCATCTTTTCTGGGTTTTGATAAATCCTCCATCCTGAAAAGGTGGATTTTTGATTGAAAGGAGTGGCCACCCCATAAAAAGTTTGCTGCAAGTGAGCACATTTTGTTGGTTGTGGATGAAGGAAGAAGGTAAAGGTGGGCCCAGTAGACCGCAAGCTGAGACAGCACTGATTGCACTAAGATGAATCTGCCAGCCAGGGAGAGGAATCGCCATTCCCAACCCGAGATCTTGTAATAGAAGCGGTCAATGAGCCATGACCAGTCCTGTTTTCTGTAGTTCTTTGCTTTTAGATTGAAGCCAAGGTATTTAATGCCATTGTCAATTGACTCCAGGGAGCAGCCAAGCAAAGAAGCCGTCCAGGAAATGAGGTCTTCATTCACGTTGTTGTGGAACAGCTTGGATTTATCCCCATTAATAAGAATGCCAGAGGCTGATTGGAATTTCATTAGAATATTGTGAATACATGCCCAAGATTTTTTGCACAGCATGGCAAAAATGAGAATATCATCTACAAACAGGTTGTGGGAGAGGTGGATGTCCTTGCAGATTTTGACCGGCCTGATTTCCTTTTCCTGGACCGCCTTTATTATTTGCAGGCTGAGAGAGTTCATGACAAGGATGAAGAGCAGGGGGGAGAGAGGGCATCCCTGACGCAGCCCTCTCTCCGCTTTGAAGAAGGGGGAAGGAATTCCATTAATGATTACTGAGAAATGCACGTTTTCCACACACGCCATTACCCATTCGATTCCCTTAGATCTTAGGCCGATTTTTGCCAGCAAGATGCGTAGGAAGCCCCAGTCCATGCAGTCAAAAGCTTTTTTGAGGTCGATTTGATAAATTGCTGCCTCAGTCTTGTTCTTCGCCATAGTGTATAGGCACTCCTGAGTCATAGCCACGGCGTCCCAGA
The DNA here is from genome assembly GCA_000404065.3 of Pinus taeda. NCBI lineage: Eukaryota > Viridiplantae > Streptophyta > Pinopsida > Pinales > Pinaceae > Pinus > Pinus taeda. The sequence continues at coordinate 57,583 of APFE031680697.1, forward strand.
TGTTCCTATCTTTCAGGAAAGCATGCTGGTTGCAGGAGATAAATTGGTTCAAAACAGGCTTTAGTCTATCCACGATAATTTTGGAAATAATTTTATAAAGAGTGTTGCATAACGAGATTGGGCGGAAATCGTGGAGGGAGGCGGTTTTCTTTTTCTTAGGAATCAGAGCGATGAACGTGGAAGAAAGAGAACTATGGATGTTGCCCGACATACGGGAAGCCTCAACCGTGCGCAGGAGGTCCCCTTTGAAGAGGTCATAGAAGTGGATAAAAAATTCAATTGGCCAACCGTCCGGCCCCGGGCTTCTGTCCTTGTTGGAAGCTTTCATTGCAGAGAGAAGCTCGTTCTCGGTGACGGGTTTAATGAAGGCTTCATATGCCTGGGAATCAAACATAGTAGGAACAGGATCCGCTGTCCAAAACATGTCGTTGGGGCTGCTGTAGCCGCGCTTGTAATGGAGATGAAAGAAGGCAGAGGCTTCATTTGAGATTTCCTCCTGTGTGGAAAGAATGTTCCCCCCACTGTCCCGGATGTTCCAGATGGTATTGATTTTCCGCCTGGCATTGGCAAAGGAATGAAAAAATTTTGAGTTTCGGTCACCTTCCCTGAGCCAGAGCGCTCTGCTCTTTAATCGCCAAGTGGTTTTTTCCTTGAGAAGCAGTTCATTTTTCCTGGCAGTAAGTTCCCTGATTTTATTCTTTTTTTCAAATGGCATGGTGTTCCAGGAGGATGTCGATAGAAGAGATTCCAGGTCCGCATTTACGGAGGAGAGGGCTCGGCGGTCAGATTTGATTTTGAGAGACTGCCATTCCTTTGCAGCGATGCGCATGGCGTGGAGTTTTTCTCTAAAAGTTGAGAACAGAGCCGCGCTTGAGGCCTGAGATTCCGCCCATTTGCTGGTGATTAGAGATATAAAATCCGGATCGTTCAGGAAAACTCTGTTAAATTTGAAAGAGTAACCCTTTTTAAAAGCCGAGTCCCGCCATTCCAGGATGATTGGTCTATGATCCGATGAGAATTCGTTTGCAACATAAGAGGAGGGCAGACCGCATTTGTCAATGATGTCTGAGCGAATGATAAATCGATCGATTCTCTTGGCTTTGTATGAGGGGCCAAATCTGCCATTATCCCAGGTCGGAGATAAGGGATCCGGGGCTATATCCACGAGGTTCCGCCGCATCATTTCAGCCCTTAACCGGTCGCCCATACTGTCAGACCTCCCACATGTACCCCAGCATTCCTCAGCACTGAGAGTGAGGTTTAAATCTCCTGCTATGATCAGAGATTCCATAGATAGAATTTCTGAGGCAAAGAGCTTTTCCCAGAAGGGAAACCTGTTCCTGCAAGGTCCGTAAATATTCAGAAGATTTAACTTGAAGTTAAAATCCCTGTAGGATGCCGAGATTAGAATCCCTGCACAACATTTGAAAGCCAGCGCCTTGACCCATACTGGATCCCACATGACGGCAAGACCGCCGGATTGTCCATTTGCTCCCGTTGCTACCAAAAACCAGGATGGGAACATCCTCCTAAAATATGCTATTGAGTCCCTGCTGGAGTGCATTGTTTCCTGAACAAAGATTATTTTCGCCTTTGCTGTCCTAAAGAAGTGTTTTAGAGCCAAGAATTTTGGGCCGGCTCCCAGGCCCTGAATATTCATTGAGATTAGAAACGTCATTTAGAGGGCTGGCCGACCGAACTTGCTCTAAGGGGTCGAGGGGGATCCGATTCCATAACTGGAATTTCAACAAGGGCTAAGTTTGTGGTTATTATGCCCACGCTTCTTTCTCGTGTATTTGAATGCTCTAGCTTGAGAAGGAGCATAACATCTATAAAAGAATAATCGAAGACTAATGAGGTTTCCTTTATAATTCAAAATGCATGTTAACGCTAGTTTTGCTTCATGGCTTCTACGCATTGCGTTGTTGCGGCGCCTAGGGTTCGACCGTAGGCAAGCGTTGCCCTTATGGATTCTCTTTTTCTAGTTTATCATTTTGCTGAAGTTTTGTTTTTTTTTTTTAAATGGAAGAGAACAGAATGTGGAATATAGGACTTGCTTTTCTAAGTATTCATTACATTGGAAACATAAGTAATAAATGATTAGAATTAAACTTGACTTAAAATCGACTAATTCACACTTGGAGGGATGGTTTTGACACCTAAAAAGTGTTTGGGATTAAATTCTCCAACACTCCCATTTAATTACAGCCGCATAAAAAATTCAATTAACATACCTGTTGGAAATTGACTTCAAGATCCTTAAATTGTTTAAGCTTTTTCTCCTTATTGTATCCTTCAAACCTCAGTTTCTTCATTTGTTGGTGCATGTCTTCAATTTTTCCAAACTGTCTAAGAAAATCGTAGACTTTTTCAAAAACGACTTGTATGTGGGTTATTGCCAAATATTATTTTCTGTATTGCGTTTTTAATCATCAAGGTGCAACATAAGACCATAATACAATTTCATCTCTACAAGACTCCAATACCTGAAAATTTCATTAATTTGTTCACCATCCAATCTATTTTCAATGTTCATTTCTGAAGCTTCTATGCAGACTTCATGTAGACATAGTGTTGCAAGCCATACTTCAAGAAAATTTAACTATTCTTCAAAATCATTCTCTGTACCTGCACATTGGAAATCAATGGCAAGTTTAAAAACATATGCAAAACCACATTGGTTTTGTTCCTTCTGCTATGTAATGAGAGCTTCCTTCTGTTGTACTTCGAGTCTCTATTTTCTCTTCGTGGGCTTTCTTCTTTGCTTTTTCCTTTGTTTTTGTCTTTGTCTCTTCGACTTCTTTACTAACTTGTGTTGCTGCAAACAGGTTATCTTCCACTGATTCAAGTGGGATTTTCTCACTGAATAACATCATGTCTATTTTTGTTGCATCACCTGCAACCATTCATCATTAGCCAACAATTCTTCATCAAATTTTACATCAAAAATATTATTTGTTGTATTCACCATAATATCGACTCCTCCAATGTAAACTTCATTGTTCTCAGCAATCTTTGTTGTTGGATTCACCAAACTTTCATGAGCAAGCTCTGTTGTTGGATTTACCAAATCTTTATCGCCAAACTCCATTGCTGGAATCATCATATTGTCATCAGCAAGTTCTATCACTGAAATCAACATATCTTCATCCACTTGTGATTGTACAGAGTGGGGTTCATGAGCATCTATGTTGATGCAGGAGCTTCCAACTAAGGGTACCATGACCGGTTGTTGGTCTCAGCTAAGGAGGACAGGTTCAATGTCATTTGGTTTCATTTACATTTGTTGAAAAAACAGTGTCTAGGAACTGCTTTTTATTTTTATTATTAGTTAAGAGATTAGGAATAGTACAGTTAGGTTAGGGTTGTTACAATCACGTTGTTCTATCATTTTATTAATCCATTTATAGAGTTGTCTTTTCTTTAAAAAAAATAAAAAATTAAATAATAAAAATTATAAACCCTACAACGCAAGAAACCCAGAATAGTTATCAATTGTGTAACTATAAAAGTCATTGAAGGGTAACTAAGAACAGTTCAAGTAACTGTCTAAATACAATACAAAAACCAATGTAAGACATTCTAAAGGGGTTCAATGAACGAGAATAGAAATACAAGAAAGAGAAGGTAATTTTCATCCTTCTGATACCACATCCTTGGTGACTGTTTTAACCCATACAGAGACTTCGTTAACTTGCATACTAGTTCTTTCTTACCCTTCACAGCAAAACCTTCAGGTTGCTTCATGTAGATCTCCTCTTCCAAATCCCTGTGAAGAAATGTTGTCTTCACACCCATTTGTTATACATCAAAATCAAAAGCAGCCACAACAAATAAAAGTAATCTAATAGAAGTTACCTTGGCAACAAGAGAAAAAATATCACCAAAATCGATTCCCAGCACTTGGGAATAACCTTTTGCTACTGTTATAGACATATTTGGGCACTTCAACCCCAATCACATATGTCAATAAACCAAGGGCCCTTCAACCCCTAAAAGTGTTGTTTCATACCCTAAAGAATCATGGTCAACTGATTACATCATTTCCCAGAAGTTCTGCCTGAAAAGCCACTCAAAACTGGCCCAAACTAGACCATACTGACTGCTCCACTGCCAAGGTGCAATGCATACTGGCTTCTACACTAGCTAGGTGTGATGCATACTGAAGAGGCCTTTTGTAGGGTGTGATGAGCGAGAATGGACAAATGGCTGAGACAGTTTGCAAACTGGATGCTCATGGAATCTTCTATAAACTTCTCCTATGACTCTTGCCTCTCTGAATTTGCCCAGGGATGAATAAGAGATCAATGAAATCTCCAAGTGGAACCAAGAACTATCAGTGGAATGGCACTAATCAAAAACCCAGGCTGACTCACACCCTTGTAAGACATCTATAAATGGATCCCTCATCTGAGAGATCTGAAGGGTGGAATTTTGTAATTTGTAAGGAAGTGTTGTTGGTTTATCTTTGAGAAGAGACATTATATTGTTGGGTGATCTTGCTTTTCATCAGGTGAAGAGAGCTTTGATACTGGGAAGATGATGCTGGATCAGACTGTTGGGTTGTAATCCTCTCTTCTATTATTAATAAAGTTCTTTGATTTTTCTTCCATACAATCATGTGTTTGTGAATCTTGCTATTTGTGAATGAAATTGTATGTTCAATGTATTTCTGATTCTGCATTGTTTATGATATTATAGATCGAAATGCTTTGATGGTGTATTGTTACTTTATCTCTACAGGTATTCTCTAAAGTAGGAGAAGTAGGAGAGGAGTTGCAAGCTCTATCAAGGGAGAGAGAAATCAATCAAGGAATCAAGCGGAAGATCTAGTTGGTCCTCTTTGCTTCTCTTATCTATTATACATAAAGGAAATCACAAATTGCTTTGATTGTTTATTTCTAAGATAGCTACCAATCTTAGTGGGACTAGTAGATCAAAAAGACACTAGTTTTCCCAGAAAAAAATGGCTACTCCATTGGGGAATGAATAGTTTGTTTGTTTGTTATTGTTGTTTTCTTTATAAACTACAGACGAAGCCTGAAGTTAGCCAAATAGCCTTCGAACTTCTTTTGCTATGCAATTGCAAAGTAGATGAATGTCGATTCAGTCAATCTTCGCGTTGGTTTATGAACTGAACATCTGACTTACAAGCATTCTAAATGTCCTTGTGGTTGCTCATTAACCTCTTAAGATCATACCCTTGTACTTTGTTCTTTACTGTTCATAGTAGCTCAGCCTAAATCTCTGAACTTAGCTGCAAATTTGGGCAAAAACCCACCTTAGTTTCGCTCCCTGGCCCATCGCACTGTTTGTAACTAGAAACCAGTATGCATTTCACCTCCCATGTGTAGAAGGTGAGATGCATCCCTGTTTCTGAGAAGCACAGGTGCGATTACTGAGTAACACTGTTTCTCTCTTTGAAATTTGGGTTTTTTTCTCCTTGTTTTTAGCTCTATTCAATTGTTTTGCTGCTTATGGTCAGTATCTCATTTCTAAAACCTCCTTCCTCTACATTGTTCAGCCTCCATTGATTACGATAGGTAAATGTTTTTATGTATTTTTCCATCATTTACGATCCTTCATAAAAAAAGGTAGCTTAATCAAATTGTTGTTTTTTCTTGCAAAAAGTGTCATAATTGTAATTTTGGGTGAAAAAGAAGAGTGTCGTAAAGTCTTCCTCCTCTAGATAGTCGATTGTAATTTTGTCATTTTATTTGATTTGAATTTTTAATATTTGAAGCGTTGAAAGCAGTCTTCTATTCGAAATCGAAAAGTGTCGATTAGTCTTCCTTTCATTTTGAAAAGAAATTGTCGAAATGTCGCTTTGAAGGAAATAGTTCAGATGTATACCTAGTTTTCCTTTTTTTCATTCTCACATTAAGGAAACGAAAAACAAATACATGCATTTGCATTTTCATTTAGACTGTGTGCAAAAATGATTTAGGAAAAGTGCATTTAGTGTGTGCTCTTTGCTCTCTGTTGAAAGAATCGTAATCTTCTTTCCTTAGTAGCTAGGATTTTCATTGCTAAAAAATAAACGATTGTTGATCATTTTAGATTGCATATTTAGTAATTTTACATCTACATCACGTGGTGAAAATTGAAAGAAAAACTTCTAAACAAGATCAACTCTAAAATAAATCTCAATGAACTTAACAATGCTTTGGAACTTAATGCAACACATCTAGAAGTCTAGGCTAGAGATGTGCTCCGGCATTGTAAAATCTAGTAACTATCGTTTTCATCGAAGGTTGGGTGATTCCTCCTCTTTGATACAACAAGTGATAGCACGGACTTGTGCTTCTCGTACAATCAAGTATATATTGGAAGACCACAATAGGCTGATATCCTTTATCCATAGGAAGCCATGTCTTCCACCCTATCAATCATAATGCACTGAACACAACATGCGGGAAGATTGACTGCCATACATAAATCCTTGGTAATTTCTCTTTAATTTACCACCAAGGTGTATATTGTAGTTTTGTGATTGATTTGATAATCCCTCTCTCTAGATTTCCAGAGTAGTCACTTTCATTCCTTTTCGACTCCTTAAAAGAAGAGGTCCATCTGAGCACTTGTCACTTCAGGTTCATTAACAGTCGAAGGTGATTAAAGTTACCTTTAGCTTTTTCTCGATTCTTAAAAATTGAAAAAGCAAAGTTGTGTCAAAGCGTCATTAAAATTTATTTAATACGGAATAACAACCCTATTCCTTCATTGATCTTAGGTTGAGATTGATCCGGATTTAAACAGGAACGCAATAAAATACAGAGATAACCATATACACAAAGATGCAGCGGAAATAATGCTTCATTTCATTAATGGAAAATACCAAAATATGCTTACAACCAGAATTGGA
>APFE031680697.1:73628-94823 GCA_000404065.3 Pinus taeda
AACAAGGAAGGTTGTGTATAGCCGAGATGTGGTGTTCAGAGAGGTGAAAGATGTTATTAAACATGAATTCCAACCAAAGGAACCTGAGAAGATAGAGTTTGAGCTTAAGGAAGAAGAATCAGACTCTACAACAAAAGAGAAATCAGAAGATGAAGAGCCATAAACTCCGGGTCTGAGAAGATCAGTTCGAGAAAGAAGGCAGCCAGAAATGTATAGTCCATCTTCTTTCTGTTCAAATTTTGCTTTATCTATTACTGATGATGATCCCATAACTGTGAAGGAAGCAGTAGATTCAGAAGATGGCAAACTCTGGAAAGAGGACATGGTTGATGAAATGGCATCTTTGCAAAAAATGAGGCTTGGGATCTGGTGGAGTTTCCGGCTGGAAGGAAACTCATTGGCAGCAAATGGGTGTTCAAGAGGAAGACAAATGCACAAGGAAAGGTGGAGAAATACAAAGCTCGGCTGGTAGCAATAGGTTATTCCCAGGTGTCAGGAATTGATTTTGGTGATATTTTTTCTCCTATTGCCAAGGTAGCTTCTATTAGAATACTTTTATCTGTTGCGGCTGCTTTTGATTTTGAGGTAGAACAGATGGATTGAAGACAACATTTCTTCATGGGGATCTGGAAGAGGAGATCTACATGAAGCAACCTGAAGGCTTTCCATTCAAGGGTAAGAAAGAACTGGTATGTAAGTTAAAGAAATATCTATATGGGTTAAAATAGTCACCAAGGATGTGGTATCAGAAATTTGATACATTTATATATGGACTTGGCTTCCACATAAGCAAAGTAGATCACTGTGTGTATTTTAAATTAATTGGTGATCGTGTTATTTACCTGGTCTTATATGTGGATGATATGTTGCTGGTTGGAAATGACAAAGAAATTATCGAGGATTTGAAGACCCAATTGTCCTCGAAATTCGACATGAAAGATCTTGGTGCTGCAAACTATATTTTGGGCATGGAAATTAAAAGATATCGAGAAAAGAGGAAGCTTTGGTTAAACCAGAGGAAGTATGTCGAGACAATACTGCGAAGGTTTAATATGCAAGATAGTAAACCGGTGAAGGTTCCTATTCTTGTAGGTGTAAAATTATCTGCTGAATAGTGTCCCAAGAGACAAGAAAAGGAAGAGGAAATGTCCTGTGTTCCATATGAAAGTGCAGTCGGCAGCCTGATGTATGCGATGGTCAGTACTAGACCATACATTGCACATGCAGTGGGAGTATTGAGAAGGTTTATGCCAAAACTAGGGAAGGAGCATTGGACATCAGTGAAGTGGGTTTTCAGGTATTTGCATTGCACTAGTGCTTATGTTTTGTGCTACCAAGGAATACCAGGATTGGACAGAGTGTTGGATATTCATGGCTTTGTTGATGCGGACTGGGTTGGAGATATGGATCATAGAAGATCTACAAGTGGGTATGTGCTTAACCTATTTGGAGGTGCCGTTATTTGGATGAGTAAGAAACAATTTGTAGTGACACTATCAACTACAAAGGCAGAATACATCGCAGCTACTCATGCAAGCAAGGAATCAATTTGGCTGTAGATATTGCGTTTAAGTATGGGGTTAGTACAGGGAGCTATAAGGATAGACTGTGACATCCAAAGTACAATTTTCTTGGCAAATAATCCTGCTTTTCATTCAAAGACAAATCACATTGATGTTCAGTATCACTTTGTGAGGGATATGATAGAAGACAAAAATGTGTCACTGGTAAAGGTGGATACTTTGAATAATATTGCAGATACATTGACAAAATATGTGAGGTCTAAGGAGTTTTATTGGTGTAGAGAAACAATGGGTGTTGCAGGGCTAGATAAATGACTAAGCTCTCCTGTGGCCCTCTGTGGAAATAAAACAACAAGTGGGACAAAGTTGGGATGTGTTATATTCTTTCCACGATTAGCCCGCGTAGTTAACCGAGGGGTTAAAGGGGGGGTGGAGGCCCCCCTTGGTTGTGCCGATTGCGCAGCGGGGGGGTCACAAGGGGATTGAGGGAGGCAGGTAGCCCCCCTCTATGGGGTCCGGGGCAGTGGCCCAGGGAATTTTTTTTTGGACCCTATATTGGGTTAGGCGGACCTACCTATGGTTTTGTGCATGGTTTTTGCGCATGGTTTTGGACGCGATGGTTTTTGGTCCATGGTTTTGGACGTGATGGTTTTTGGTCCATGGTATTGGATGCTTTAGCATGTATAAATATGTATTGTAACATTGAAAGGAAAATAATGAAAAATGAAGCTGGTAGTCCCAGTTTTGGGATCCAGGGGAAATCTCTGTGTATGTGTGTTTTATGTGTTATGCTCTTGCATTGTTTATTTTCTATGTTTTAGAAGCCGTATGCAGGTAATTTTTGTACTGGGTCAGAAACCCGTGACTAAAAAAATGAACAGTGGTTGGACATATACCTGTATATAGAGATCCACGAGATCTTTTCTGCTCCTTCCCTATTGAGCTATATGAGTGGGTTGCAGAGCTAGCCGATAGCCAAGGAAGGTGGAAACTCGACGGTCCTATTGTGTGGACCCCGACGCTAGAGCGAATGTTGGAAGCATCGGAGGATAAGATTGCCCGCACTATTGATCATTGGCTCGATCGCATCATAGGAGGATTTGTGATTGAATTTGTGGTCGACACCTCAGTTAGCTACAATGAGGCAGTGCGATGATTTTTCAAAGGACTGCGAGGTAAATACGTAAAATATTTGAATACCTGGATTAAAATGCTATTGTGGGAAAATCAGGTTGTGCAGCTACCTTGATGTTCGGGACTATGTGAAGCGAGAAAACGTATAGGAACGAAGGAACAAAGGGTCTAGAGTATAGTCCCTTGATTTCACCTCTGCGAAGTGACGAAGAAGGGATAGCGAAGGTTTCTTCGCGAAGCACCATTCAATTAATAAGACAAGGATTCCTACAAATTCCACCTCCGCCCACACCACCTCTGACTTCACCACCCTCACCTCGAACTTCACCCAATCCAACTCCACCTCCACCGCGGTTTAGTATGGAAAATACAGTGAAGTTTCCTTTGTTCAAAGGTTTGGGAAATGAGGACCCAGACCAATTCTGGTTGGTTGTGAGGGCTGTATGGGAAGCTCAAGGTGTTACAGATGATCATATAAAGAAGGTGACACTGGTTAGTGCTCTACAAGATCGTACACTAACTTGGTATATTAAGTACTTTAACGATAACCTGAATGTTGGAGTGGCAAACATCCAGGCATCACTGAATAGGAAATTTATTAGGCCTAAATTTGAGGCAAAGTTGATTATGGGATTCAAAGAGATCGTGATGCAACTAGGCAAGATGCCTTGGGAACTAGATCGAAGGCTCAAATGTACAATCCACGAAACCAACATGAATTTGACAAATGGACAACATCGCAAGTGGTTTGTGGCTTCGCTACTACCACACTTAAGGAGTGCGCTGTCGCAACAGAAGATAACAACTTAGGCCGAGGCATTGGAGATTGACATGAGACTACATAAAACTCCGAGGCAAGATCCTAATCTAGGAGTTCAGTAGATCCATGCGCAACTGAAGAATCTGTGCCTTGAGATGCAAAGACTGAAGCAAGACAGGACAGTTTGAACAGAGGTACGTGAGGAGGCATGGTGCTTGAAATGCAAGAGTCAGGGTCATAAAAAATACCATTTCCTAGTCTTTGCAAACTACATTGCAGGAGGAGGACCGATGCCTTTAAGGACAGAAGCTCAAGCAGGACCTAGCACAAGGCTTGCATTATGGTGTGCTATCTGTCAGGTAGCCAGAAAGTATGCCACAGATAACTATCACTTGCTGCAGAAGTATGTACAAGAACCGCAACAGTTGTTCTACAACTTTTGTAGGTCAGTAGGACATGATGAGCGTAATTGCAGGAGCTATGAATTGATGATGGATAGAACTCCCACCTATAGGGTTCAGGTCGAAATGTAGCCCCTTGACCAGAATGCAGGGATGACACAGACAAGATTTAAGGGGCATGGACAAGGCCGAGGCAGAGAAGGACCTAGCAGAGGTTAAGGAAAGTTGATTTTCTATAATTGTGGAGGACCAGGACACTATGCCTGTGATTGCACTAATCCAATGTGTTCGTTGTGCAAGTATTGCACACTATTTGATCATGAAACAAAAAAATGTCCTACGCTGATAGCTAGGATACGTGACAAAGGGGCACTACCACTGCCAACTTAGAACCTGCATATGATGAGGTCTGAGCTGCGCGAGGAAGATCCAAACGTAAATATAGTGCTCAGAAGTGGAATCGTGACAAGAGATGACAAGGGGAAACAACCAGAAGACCGTACATGGGTTTGCAAAGCCCCAGCAAAGGAGGTTGAGTTCGATTTTGAGTGTGCATGTGAAACCTTCATTGAAGCTAAGAAGAGCTTGGCTGAGGCCTCCACCTTAGGAAGCAAGGATAAGCCTGACCAAGAGATGGACCCCTTTATGCTCACAAATTTCTTGGAAACATGTATGAAGTTAATGCGCGATAGTAAGGATGTGAAGGGATTACAAGAACTCATCAATAGATGCATTGGAACTTTGCCAGGTGAGTTGTGCGTAGTACCAAAAATTGGCAAACATAAAACAAGAACGGGACGAGAGATGAGACTGACCATGCAAATAGGAGACTATGAAATGGATCAAGTTATCTTAGACCTCGGGTCAGATGCAAATGTCCTACCAAAGCAGACTTGGGAGCGAATGGGGAGACCTACATTACAATGGTCTCCGATCTAGCTAAGGATGGCGAATCAACAGAAGATCATCCCCATGGGGCCACTGCAGGGAGTGACTGTGGATATTGAGGGAACGATTGCACTAGATGATTTTGAAGTGATAGAGATAGTGGATGACAGAAATCCCTATCCTGTGCTCCTAGGAATTGACTGGGCTATTGATATGAATGGGGTAATTAATTTGAAGAAGCAAAAGATGATCTTTGAGAAGAAATTGCTGTGTGTAATAGTACCCCTTGATCATGCTGAAGGATCGTGATATACTGAACCTATCCGCGATTATGAGAGTGATGATGACCTGGAATGTATCTATAAGATAACAAAACGAGACCAATATTGGGAAAATCTCACCACAGATGGACAAATTACATGGGATCACGAGAGTTCCTGCACTTCAGACTCCGACAAATAAATAGAACGCTAGCATAATCTGTTACATGAAGTAACTATGCTGAATTGCAACATGATTACCCGATTGCTGTGCTATGTGTCGTTAGAGGTAAGAACTCTGCCTACTTATGATGGTCTGAATGAAGTAGATATGTTTTCGGATGCATTTGAAAGGGAGGTACCCGAAAATTAGTGCTTCCAGGCCTTAGATTGGGCACTGTGCACTACGCCCACAAGATGGTGGGATACGCACAAGGGAAGCTTTGATGATTGGCGTGAATGTAGGAGGATGATGAGAAAACTATTTTGGAGGCCTAAAATGCGACTGACAGACAAGTATGAAGGGCAGAATGATTTGCACGCGCATCTAGCCAAATGGACTCATGTTTATGGAGAAAAGCCCCAACCTGAGTGGGTGCACCTGTTCTATCACACCCTGGATGTTATCCCAATGATTTGGTATATAGAAATAGAGCTCCACCATGGGATAGGTGAATGGGATATCCTGCGTGAAGGATTCAGGATGACATTCAGTTTTGAGGATGGGTTTGAGAATATTGATGAAGCGTTACAAGAGGTGAAAGCAGCTATCTTTAGGATACCGTAGGATCCTTTAGACCTGACTCAGCCTGAATGGGCTACTCAGCTGAGTCACGTGCTGGAATGCTATAATGTAACTGCTAAAGAAGAGGACGAGGATCCATTAAGATTAACATTCCAAAAACAAAAGGCAACTGCGAGGTTCAAGGACCTCAGATTGAGAACCTTGATATAACCGCGTCGTTGAAAACAAAACAAGTGAACATTGGTATGAAGGCAGAACCCAAATTCATGAAAATTGGAAACTACTGGGACGATGTGACGGTGGATAAGTCGCTGACTTGCTCCATGAATACCAGGACTTATTCCCTACCAAGTTTATGGATCTGAAAGGAATAATCAGGGACCTAGGAATGATGAAGATCACGTTAAAACCTGACACGAAGCCAGTTAAGAAAAGGCCTTAGATAAGATGCTTGCAGTAGGCATCATTGAACCTGTGGAAGAATCTGATTTGGTAAGCCCAATGGTGGTGCAAGAGAAGAAGAAGAAGGATGAGATAAGAATATGCATGGATCTCAGAAAGCTTAATGACGCTTGTGTGCATGATCCCTTCCTGACTCCGTTCACTGATGAAGTATTGGACAATGTAGGTGGTTAGGAAGCATATTCCTTCACTGATGGGTTCTCTGGGTACCACCAATTCAAAATCGCACTGGAGAATAGAAGAAAGGCAACCTTCGCAACTGAGTAGGGTTGTTTTTAGTACATTGTAGTGCCATTTGGATTGAAGAATGCACTTGCAATATTTTTGCGTGTGGTTGTTGCGGCATTCAAGGAATTTATTCATAAGTTCCAAGAGGTATATTTTGATGACTAGACTATATTTGGGCTGGTTAAGCACCATGTAGCAAGCTTGCGCATGATGCTGGATACCTGTCGAAGATACTAGATTGCGCTTAATCTCAAGAAGTGTCTGTTTTCCATTCCTTTTGGAAACTTGTTGGGGCATGTGGTTTGCAGAGAAGGACTGATGGTATACCCTGCAAAGATTGCAGTGATACTGAACTTGGAAGCACCAAGGAGTGTGAAACCATTCCACTTTTCTCTGGGACATACGAGATATTATAGAAACTTTAGCAAAAGCTATGCCCAAATCACCGCGCCTATGGAGAAATTGTTGAAGAAGGATGTCATGTATTGCTGGAACGATGACTGTAAGTAGAGCTTGGATATATTGAAAGAAAATATGGTTACTGCCCCAATTCTAGTCTTCCTCGACTGGAAAAAACAGATTCATGTACATGTTGACGTGTCATGTATAGCACTGGGAGAAATACTAATAGAGACTAGCAGAGAAGGCTTGGACCATCCTATCGCGTTCGCAAGCCGTATATTATCCAAAGCAGAGAAGAACTATTCCACCATTGAGCGCGAGGGGCTAGCTATGGTGTATGTGCTCCAGAAGTATCAACACTACTTGCTAGGAGGCCATTTTAAGATGTATATGGATCACTCCGCACTGAATTGCTTAGTCAATAAACCTGTGTTGGGGGGGAGAATCTGAAGATGACTCTTCTTGTTCCAAGAGTACAATTTTGAAGTTGTCGTAAAGCTTGGATGATTGAACGTGGGATCAGATCATCTGTTGTACATCGAAATAGGGGAGGAACCTACTAACTTGGAAGAAGGATTTCCTAACACGTAGCTATTTGCAGTGCGTGTTGCGGATGGTCACTTTGAGGATATAATACACTTCCTAACAATAGGAACTACATCGAAAGGATACACTGTCCAGCAAAAGAAGGAATTAGTGGTGTGCGTGACAAAATTCTCTGTGATTACTGGGAATTTGTACAAAATGGGGATTGATGAGATATTGCGATGGTATGTACCTGAGTTCGAGAAAAGCAGCATCCTTGTAGATGCTTATGGGGGTGTTGCGGGAGGACATTATGCAGGGAGAGCAATAGCGCAAAAGATTCTATGCATAGGGTTGTGGTGGCTAACCCTTCATTAGGATTCAAAAGCATACTACAAGGCATGTGAAGTATGTTAAAGAACATGCAGGCCATCGTGGAGGGATGAAATGCCTTTGAATCCACAAATTTCATTGCAACCCTTTGAGAAGTGGGCGATAGATTTTGTAGGACCCATTCAACCACAAGGGAAGATAGGAGCAAGGTACATTATCACTGCGATAGAGTATTTGACTTGTTGGGCAGAAGTGCAACCGGTGAAGGATTGCATGGGCACGACTACCATGAAGTTCCTATTTGAGCATGTACTAACACGATTTGGATGTCTGAAGATCTTGATGAGTGATCGCAGTACGCACTTCCCGAATGAGACAATTAGCATGCTAACAGAGGAATTTCAGGTATATCACCAGAAGAGCGCACCTTATCATCCGCAGGCTAATGTGACGGTGGAAGCATTCAACAAAGTACTCAAAAACGCACTGAAAAAGGTTTGTAATGCTCAGCGAAGCGATTGGGACCTACACATACTTGCAGTATTATGGGCTTATCGAATGACATGCAAGAAGTTGATAGGACAAACCCCCTTTAGGCTCGTCTATGCTATGGAAGCAGTAATGCCTATGGAATACATCATACCTAGTTTTCACATAGAAGCACTCACAGGTATGAAGGAACATCGAGCCCTGGAGGAGAGGCTCACACAGCTGGATGAAATAGAAGAAGAAAGATTTTTGGCTGGATTTCACTAGTAGGTCCAAAAACTGTGCGAAAAGGCATGGCATGATTGACACATCAAGCTGCACACGTTTAAGGTAAATGAATTGGTTTTGTTATATGATAGTAAGTTTGATAAATTTCTAGGGAATTTCAGGATGCACTGGTAAGGGCTATTTGAAGCCCCGAAAAGCGGGTCGACAACAAGGGGGATACCCACCCGGTCTGGACCTTGGTTGGCATCTCCTTATCCGTTTGGTATAGCGGGTCCGACTGGGGATGACGGGACCAGTTTACCAACCTTGGGTGTGTGTGTGCAGAGTTTGGACTATGCTGATCTAAGAGGAATTTAAAGCTAATCTAATTCAAACTCTTTAAATTAACTCTATGCTATTGTAATCTAATGAGAAACAATATATCTAATCTACACTAACTCGGGGTATATATCTCCTATTATGCGATCTAAAAAGATTTCGAACAATAACTGGTAATAAAGATCATTCAGCCATCATAAGAATAGAAATCATTGAAGATAAACTATTTTGTATAAGAAGTTAAACAAAACAGTTGTGAACAACCTATCGCATAATAAGTTATTCATATGTCAGATATAAACAATATGACTCCACCGTACAAAAGTGCCAAATGATAACCCATACATTCATATAATGACATATAAAGAACTGAAACTATAAATCACTTAAAGAACATAAGCAGAAATAGTCAAGAGATAAAAGTACCATTTATGACTGGTTCCACTCATAAGCTTCAAGCAACGATGATTTATCTCTCCTTGTTCTAACATCTACTAAGAGTACAGAAGTGCAACATCAGTAGCAGATATCAGATGCAAACATTAATAAACCTTGATCCATCCATTCATCAAAACCACCTCTGAGGGCGCAAAAGTGCATGTTCTGAGGACGAGTTTTTGAAAAATCTTCGGACCCTTCTCTAAATGCCTGAGAAGGGTTTAATTACTACTAACTAATTAACTTGATTACATAAATTTAGGATCCGGTTTTCAAATGACCGTCCCTCTGATAAAGCAAATTATTTCTAAAATTAAATCTGATTCTGAACTATTTTTGTATTTGCTCCTTAGTGCTGTAAGCATGCAGCATTTGTCTGAGAAGAGTCGGTTGGTGGCCTTTCCCTTTCGTGCATGCTATAAAAATAGAAGTAACAAGGGCTGGCACCACTTTTTGGTAAACTATCAGATATTTTAGAGAATCTCCTGCTGACTGAGTGTATATTTGGTAATAACCCAAATTTCCTTCGAACTGGTTCTGCTTTTGCTATTTCAGTTTCTGTCTTTGCGAACGATTTGATGAGTCAGAAGACTTTACTTTCCGAGCAATTCTCTGGACTTAAAACTGCCTTCGTTCTTTGTGGCGGGATTTTCTGATGTGTAAGTTTAAGGTCTTTCGGTAATCATGCTGCTTTTGTGCGCCTTTGATTCTGAGTTTCAGATGACCTATCAGTCATTAGCATTCGTTGAGTGACACTCTGGAATCTGTGGTCCTATCATATGTGGCACCCGCTTCTGAAGAGGTCTCTTCTGTGTTCTCCGAGCATTGGCGCTTTCCTCTTTTCCTTAGATGTTTCTTGCAAAATTGCTCCATGTTATCTCTTGTTTTATAGTTTGCGTAAAGGAAAAGAGTAAATGAAAATAAAGATTGATATGAAAGCTTCAGATCTTGCGTGTGTATAATTATGATATTCAAAGTGAACTGAATCTTCGAAAAACAAAAAGCAGTCATTCGTACAATCATTAATTTCCTTTTTACAGGCGCGCGCTTAATTCTTATTAATGGACAACTTTCCTTGAATACTGTGTTGAGAAAAATTCACGCTCATCGCAGATCGTAGATCACAAATCACAGATTTGTGTTATAGAATTGTGGTATCGCAATATCAGATCATCGCAGATCGCATATCGCGGATTGTGGACCACAGATCGCAAATCACAGATCACAGATATTAGTCATTCTGTTCTCCTCTACGTGATTGCTGCAATATGCGACGTCGCACATCGGCCGCCGGGGATTTCTTAAGCTTCTCCATTTAAGAGCGCTTATGGTAAATGCAATGCAATGAATTTAGCATCGCTTCTTCGTGGTTTGATATGCTCACAAAAGAAGTGTTTCCTTTGCTTTGGTGCGATAAGATTCTAAGGAAAAAACTAAAATATTCATGGGGATTTGGTTTGAATTTTTTACTAAGGGTCCCCCATTTGCTTGGTGTTGTTGCTAATACCAAACAAAAGAGGGGGGGTTGTTGGTGACCATAACAATGGCGATTCACTGGGAAGAACCGGTTATCTCTGACTTTCTATTGAACTTCAACTTCCGAAACAGAAAAATTTTCGTCAGTCTAAACTTTGTTATGGACAGATAGAGTACATTTGTCTTATCCTATCAATGATACTTTATTTCAACCTTTCTGTATTCCATTCGTTTGCTTCCTATGGTTTAGCCCTTTTATTTACACCAGCCATTACTTGGTCCTTTTTAAAGATAAAATGAGGTCATCTCTGCTATGCTGGTCATTTAAAATATGCTCATTTACCGTAGGTAGAGCCTCTGCTGCTAGCAGGCATCCATAGCCTCGACAGGGTTACCTGTTACCCAACAATGATCCTTTATCCTGCTTAAAGCTATCTACAACTTTTTCAGAGAGAACCATTTTTATACTTTTTCCTTTTTTATTCTCTAAAGAACAATGTCTTGGCTTGGTGGCCAATTTATGACACAGTCATTCACTTGATTTACACTTTTGCTGAACAAGCTGACTTGTGATGAGACCCCTTGTCTTTTGATTGCAACAATCTTAAGTCGTTGCCCTGTTTTGGTGGACAGTATTGGCAAGGTCAGCAAGTTATAATATATGTGATCATGATAAGCCGGCTCATAATGAGACCTCTTATTCTTTGAGATATATATTGCTTTCTCGGATTACTTCTTTGAATGCTGCGATTTCCTTTAGCAGGGAGGAACCCATTGTTTTTCCTTAAGAAAGTTCCGGACGATAATAATAGAGTTTGAAAAATAGCAGTTTTACAGAGAATACTCATTTTATTATTGATACCTTTCATTGTGCTGATATAAAACAAGTTTTTTTGCCAAAGGTTGCTTTCATAAAATTTTTGAAGTCAGAACTAGTATCATATCTAGGGTAAAGTTGGACTCTATTCGTCAATAATAAAGATCAAATTTTCGAAAAAAATTTACTGTTTGTACAAGTGAAAAATCAAAATATAACAGAGGATCTGGTGTCCATTTAACGCGAATTCCTGTAGTAACCATCTACAACTGGTTTTATTTCTAAGGAAGAAGAAAAACAAAATCTATCCTACAAAAAGTTAGAAGAGTTATCTTCTATGGAAAGTATATTTTCAGGATTTGTCCATTAACAGGAAAAGAATCCTTTCTACCTGCTAAATCCTGCAACACAAACATTGACGGGCCTATGACTTCTACAATTTGAAAAGGACCAAGCCACATTTTCTGGAATTTTGTATGTTTTCCTTTCTCTTCGTGAGCCTTATCCCATTTCAAAACTAAATCTCCCATCTGAAAGTTTTTTCTGGTCATTATGCTTGAGTCAAAAGAGGATTTTATTAGCTCTTGGTGATGAGCATGGGTTTTCTTAGCTTGCTCTCGTTGTTCTTCCAATTTAATTATTCCCATCTGTCTTAGTTGTAAGGAGGAAGTAGATACCTCATCGATGTACTGTACTAAAGACAAGGACGGAATCATTAAATGAGTTGGAAGAACCACTTCCTTCCCATAAACTAAGTTAAAGGGAGAAGTGCCGATTGAAGCCTTCTTCGTTATTCTATCTGCCCATAAAGCATTTACCAAGGTTTTGTGCTAATTCTTCTGATTCTGGTCAACCATCCTTTTAATAATCTTGATTAGGTTTTTATTTGTTGACTTAGCCAATCCGTTTCCTTGCGGGTAGTAGTTGGATGAATATTTTAGTTTAAACCCTCTTTTAAGTGCGAAATCAGTCATTGCATTTCCAGAAAAGTAAGAAGCATTATAAAAAATTAAAGCTGATGGCAATCCAAATCTAGTGATTATAAATTGATCAATGAATTCAATGATGTTTTTAGAATTAGCTGTCTTGAGAGGTACCACTTCTACCCATTTAGTAAAATAATCAGTTGCTGTGAGGATATACCTATGCTGCTTAGAAGAGTGAGGAACGATCTCACCTATTATGTCCAAGCCCCATTGACTAAATGGTTGCTCAATGTTTACCGACTGTAGTGGCATGGACGGTTTCCTTTGTCTTCCTGCAGTAGTTTGACAGATTTGGCATTTCCTCACGTAACTGTGTGAGTCTTTGAATAGTGTGGGCCAATAATACCCTGTGCGTAAGATTTTGTGTGCGGTGGCATCTCTAGCATAGTGTCCGCCTGCAAGTCCATCATTGAGTTCCTGCAAAACCTTTTCGGCTTCAGTTTTCTCGAGACACCTAAGAAGCACAGAATCATAATTTCTTTTAAACAGAACATCATCTATGAGCTGATATTGTTTATCCTTTAATCTCAGGGCTCTTTTCTTGGTGTGATCCAGGTGAGCTGGAGCATACCTGTTTTTTAGGTAATAAATGGTGTCAGCGTATAAAGATTCTATATTGTTTAGGCTTACCTCATACGTTTGTACTTCCTCAGACGAGCTTTCAGGAATATGCGATGCTCCAGCCAACATTTTGCAGAAGCCTTGGCCTCTCACAATGCTTGCTGGTTTGATTTCAAGGTCGTATTCCTGTAAGGCGGTGATCCAATTCACTCTTTTTCACCCACATCTTTCTGTATTAAAAGATTTCTTACCGCTGGAAACGGTACTATGACCTTGGTATGGGTTTTAAGTAAGAAAGGTCTAAAATACTTGATCGCTTTGAAAACGACATACGCCTGTTTCTCTACATCTGAATAATTGAGTTTAGCTCCTTGTAAATTAAAGCTAAAGAATGCGATTGGAGCTTCCGCTTTCTCTTGATTCTCTTGAGTTAAGATTGCGGCATAGGATTTTTCTGAGGCGAATGTGTATAAGATAAAAGATTCTGAAAAATTTGGGGTTGCCAAAGACGGAGCATTAATGATAGCCTGTTTGATCAGATTGAATGCTTCATGTTCGTCCAGACCCCATTTGAAATTTGAATTCTTTTTGATCATGGTTTGCAAAGGAGAAAGGATTCTTGAAAAATTCGGGACAAATCTTTTCACAAAATTGATTTGACCAAGAAAAGATTGCATGGCCTTTTTATTATGAGGCAGGGATATTTCAGAAATTTCTTTGATTCTATCAGGTTCAATATGAATACCATATTTTGATACTATGAATCCTAGAAGTTTCCCTTCACTTAATGCGAAAAAAGATTTCTTTGGGTTAAGTGAGATCCCATACCTTAAACATCATTGAAAAATCTGTTTTAAGTCTCTGAGATGGTCGCCTCGCTTCTTTGAGTATACTGTTATCATCCAAATAAATCACTACGGCTTTGTTGACTAAACCTTTGAATGCGATGTCCATAGCTCTTTGAAACGTAGCGCCGGCATTGATTAAACCAAATGGCATATTTCGATATGCATATGTGCCCCATTTGGTTCGGAACGTGGTTTTTAGCTGATCATCGGGATGTACCAACACTTGGTTGTATCCTGAAAATCCATCCAGAAAAGACATTAATTATGAACCTGCTACTGCCTGCAATATCTGCTCCATAAGAGGGAGGGGAAAATTATCTTTTAGACAGGCTTTGTTGAGATTCAGAAAATCGATGCAGATTCTAATATCTCCGCTTTTCTTTCTAATAGTCACCATATTGGAGACCCACTTAGAATGTCTGACGGGGAAAATTATTCTGGCTTTTAACAACTTATTTAACTCAACCTTTATTTGGTTTTCTAGATTGGGGTGGATTTTTCTGAGTTTCTGCTGGACAGGTTTTTCATTGTCGATCATAGGGATGGTATGTTGGATAATGGAAGTGTCGTATGTCTTCAGCTCGTCGTAGTTCCAGGCGAAAACATTTTTGTATTGTCTCAAGAGACGAATGTATGCTAGTTTTTCTTCAGGAGTTAGGCCGTGGCCTAGATTAACGTTTTGTGGTTTATCATTGGTTCCTAGGTTTACTGACTCATAGTTCAAATTCGAACTAAGCTTAGAATTAGTAGACCTTTTAAACCGACTTTTCAGATCATATAAGTCTTCTAACTTAACCACTGATTTTGGTATAGCATTATCAGTGCTAGTTTTTTGTATTTGTTGATCGTGGTGGTCCTCATCAATTATTTGATTTGAGTAGGATCCTTCTGAGGTGAGGAAATTTACAATATCAGGATCGTCATTGAATACTCTCCAGTTTGTAATGTTGTCAGGGACGGATGGTTTAAAGATTAATTCTATCAAGTATCTATCTGGGCTAAAATCTTCAGAGGGAATGAGTCTAGAGGCTACGTTGGCTAAAATGTATGCGCTCGCGTTTTGAATTCTCGGGATCGAAAAAATATTGAACGCCATGAAATGCTCAGTCAGATTCTGTACTAGAGATTGATAGTGTTTCAAATGACTTGATAGGCAGTGTATGGTGTTACGTACCTGTTTGACTAGAATCTCAGAGTCTCCGTAAACTTGAAGGTATTTGACGTTCAACCCGATTGCTTTGTATAAGCCTTGCACCAAGGCCTCATATTCTGTTGTATTGTTCGTTTAATCAAATTCAAGTCTGCATGTAAGCATTGTCTTGTTTCCTTCTGGACTGATCAGAACGCATCCTACTCCTGCTCCTTTGTTAGATTTAGAGCCATCAAAATATAATTTCCAAAACAAAGATGTATTTACAGGTTCTTCTACAAAATTTACGCACTTTGAATTATCAGTTTGGGAAAAATTTTATACTTGGGATACAACTGAATTTTCTAAGTAAGGTGATGTATGAGCATCGAAATTTCCGAGGAAAGAATCTGTTGAGTAATTGCCTATGATGCTACTGTTATATGCTATCACTTCATTCTCTCCCTCTAATTCCGTTACTATGTATTTTTGGTGTAATTCCCGTTCAACCTTTATTTGGTTTTGTTTACCATTATATGGTAACCACATGTGAGACCAGTCGATTGAGAAGTATCCACAAAGTTTTTCGGACTAATCCCTGCTAAGAATTAGACCATAGAATTCAGGGATATCAGCCACTAAAATGTCGATAACCTGACAAACCTTGGGGTTAGACGACAATCTTATGGTGACTTGATTAAGTTCACCAATCACTTCGACTTGAGACCGATCAAGCTGAACTATGCGTACCGCAGATTTTTGTGGTTGAACGCTTAACTTGGCACATATTGATCTGGGTAAAATGTTTGTTGAAGCTCTAGAATCTACTAAACAATTGTGCACGTTTTTATTGAAGATTTCATAAGTGAGCAAAAAGGGGGGAGTGTGGGATTTTGATCTTCCTCCAATCAAGGTGATGTCGTTTGGATCGATCTTATTGGCCGTGCTGATTGGGGGTCTTCCCATGTTGTGTGTAGCCACAGCTGTAGGCAAAGATGTGGTGGGTATGGCGTGTAATTCTTTCATCATTATCTTCTGTTGATGTTTCAATTTGCTCAATTCATAAAGAGTGATATTAGCCCTCGTCTTTTTCATGTCATCAATAATGTTGTAATCCATTTCATCCGACACTATTAGTGTCTTTGATGGAGGTGTTTGATTTGATAGGGCTGGGCTAGATTGAGTCACCTTTGTGGTTGTTTTCTTTGTTGCGACTTTTTCTTTTATTGTAGGGCTTGCGCCCTTTTGCTTGGGGGTAGTTTGGGAATGATCAAGTTGGTTTTTGCTACGTGTGCTAACCGGAAATGCTTCTTGATCCTCTTCTTGTGGGAGGATGAAATCCCACATTCCTTGTAGTTCCACAACTTCCTCATCATCGGTTTGTCCTTCAATGGTTCTCTCCTCTTCTTCCTCTTCTTCGGATTCGACGTTTGAAATAGAGTTGGGTGGTTTCATATCCATTGAAGGGCCTCTTTTAAAATTTCTATAGGGCTTTTTTGAAGAAGTTTCTGCCACTTGTTTCTTTATGTCGATCATCTCATTGGACATGGTTTTTAATACTTTCTGTAGCCCTTCCAAATCGAAAGGGTCTTTTGTCTGTTTCTTTTTGGAGTCTTCCTTGAAAGAGGTCTTTTTGGACTTACGTTCTTCTATCGCAGATCTCTTTTCTAGAGCTACAACGCGTCTCTATACCGCTATGGCTTCTGTCAGATTTTCGACTAAAGTTGTTTTATTCGCCCTATCTACGAAGACTGCTAGATTTGATGGTAAGGCTGTGATATACCACTCACATCGCACTTCTTCACTAGGTTGGGAAGTAGAGGGGATTTTGTTGAGGATCTTATTGAACCGCAAATTGAAATATTTGATGGGTTCTTTGGTTTCGACTTTGAGATTGGATAGGTCACTGATTAACATTGCCGTTGATCTATCGTCACCAGATTTGGTGAGGAATTGACTTTGAAAGATGTCCCAGCTTGTTATAGACCTGGAAGGTAACGAAAAGTACCATGACCCGGCTGTTCCTTACATCGTATAGGGAAAAAGCCGGACCACAACATCTTCATTCGTAACTCCATTGAGATTGACAGAGAGCATGAAATTGTTAATGTGCTCTTCAGCTAGCATGCCTGTTTCTGGGTTGAACTTGGGTAGCCATTTCTCAGGATGGGGCAGTATTTGGCTCAGGGGTGGAGGCATAAAAACCGGTCCAGGATTGTTCCACGGAGCTTGAGCCATTCTTGAGCTACTGGTAATTGCAAGTGTAGGAGATGATCCTCGAGGTTTTGAAGATGCAGATAATATGATCTTGGATGACTGGGGAAGAGGGGTTGTGGAAGGTGGATGAGTGATTTGGAATGGAGATGTGGGTGGTTGACTTCGCGGTGAAGGGGTTGAGATGGATGATGTAGATGAGAGAGTTTCACCGTCAGAGTGTAGTGATGTTTTCCTTGCTCTTTTTCTGGCGGGAAGAGGGAGTTCGGTTGGCTGGATGCCAAATTTTCCGCTCTTTAACCTGGTTAGGGGATGAGGGGGATTGTATCGCAAAGTCACGTTACTTTGAGATTTATCAGACCCTATTGAAAAAATAGAAAATCCCTGGAGTTTATGAATGAGAGTTTGAACTTCAGGGGGTTCGATGGTAGGCTGGTCTGAAATATTAGAGTATGTATCAGCGGTTATTATTGGACCGACTTGGGATTCTGATTTTAAATTTTCTAAGGAAGTCGGAGGAGTTGATGAGGGTGATTTACTCTCAAAATGGTATTTAGATTTTTATTTAGGTGCCATTCATAGTCAGGCCCTCCTTCTAGCGCCAAATATGTTGAAGCCCCGAAAATTGGGTCGACAACAAGGGGGATACCCACCCGGTCCGGACCTTGGTTGGCAGCTCCTTATCCGTTTGGTATAGCCGGTCCGACTGGGGGTGACGGGACCAGTTTCCCGACCTTGGGTGTGTGTGTGTGTGTGTAGAGCTTGAACTATGCTAACCTAATGAAAAATTCAAAGTAAATCTAATTTAGACTCTCTAAACTAACACTGTGCTATTGTAACCTAATAAGAAACAATACAGCTAATCTACACTAACCCGGGGTGTATTCCTTGCTATTATGCGATCTAAAAAGATTTCGAATAATAACTGGTAATAAAGATCATTCAGCTATCATAAGAATATAAATCATTAAAGATAAACTATTTTGCATAAGAAGTTAGGCAAAATAGTTATGAGCAGCATATCGTATAATAAGTTACTTATATGTCAGATACAAAAAATATGGCTCCACCGTACAAAAGTGCCAAATGGTAACCCATATATTCATACAATGACATATAAACAACTGAAACTATAAATCACTTAAAGAACATAAGCAGAAATAGCCAAGAGATAAAAGTACCATTTATGACTGGTTCCACTCAAAAGCTTCAAGCAACAATGATTTATCTCTCCTTGTTCTAACATCCACTAAGAGTACATAAGTGCAACATCAGTAGCAGATATCAAAAATGCAAGTAAAGATAAATTACGATCCATCTATTCATCAAAACCTCCTGTGAGGATGCAGAAGTGCATGTTCTGAGGATAGGTTTTTGACAAATCTACGGACCCTTCTCTAAATGCATGAGAAGGGTTTAAATACTGCTAACTAATTAACTTGATTACATAAATTTGGGATCTGGTTTTCAAAATGGACCGTCCCTCTGATAAAGCAAATTATTTCTAAAATTGAATCTAACTTTGAACTATTTCTGTCTTTGCTCCTTTAGCGCTGTGAGTGTGCAGCATTCGACCGAGAGGGATCGATTGGTTTCCTTTCCCTTTGTGCGTGTTACAAAAATAGGAGTAACAAGGGTCGGCACCACCTCTTCGATAAACTATCTGATATTTTAAGAGAATCTCCCGCTGACTGAATGTATACTTGGTAATAACTCGAATTTTTCTCGAAATGGACCTGCTTTTGCTATTTTGGTTTTCTGTCTTTGTTAATGACTTGATGAGTCAGAAGACTTTACTTCCCGAGCAATTCTCTGGATTGGAAACTGCCTTTGCTCTTCATTCCGGGCTTTTTTGTCGTGCAAGCTTCAGGTATCTTTCAGTCATGCTGCTTTTGTGTGCCTTTAACTCTGAGCTTCAGATGGCCTATCGTGTGTGGTTCCTGCTTCTGAAGAAGCCTCTTCTGTGGCCTCTAAACATCGACGCTTTCCTCTTTTCCTTATATGTTTCCTGCACAAGAGAAATTACTCCATTTTATCTCCTGCTTTATAGTTGTGTGAAGGAAAAGAATAAATGAAAAATAAAGTTTGATATGAAAGCTTCAGATGTTGTGTGTGTATAATCATGACATTCAAAGTAAATTGACTCTTCGAAACACGAAAAGCGGTCATTCGTATGATCATTAATTTCTTTTTACATGCGCGTGCCTAACTCTGATTAAAGGACAACTTTCCTTTGAATGTTGTGCTGAGCAAGATCTCGTGTTTCGTCGCAGATCGCAGATCGTAGATCGCATATTAGTATTACAGCATTGTGATACCGTGATATCGGATCATCGCAGATCGCAGATTGTGGATTAGAGATCGCAAATCGCAAATCGCACATCGCGGATATTAGTCATTACGTCTTGCTCTATGCGGCTGCTGCGATATGCGACGTCGCACATCGGCCGTCGAGGATTTCTTAAGTCTCTCTTGTTAAAAGCACTCATGATAAATGCGATGCGATGAGTTTAGTGTCGCTTTTTTGTGGTTTGATAAGCTTATAACAAGAAGTGCTTCCTTTGCTTTGCTACGATAATATTTTAAGGAAAAACAAAAATATTCAAGGGGAATTTTGATGAATTTTTACTAAGGGTCCCCCATTTTCTCGGGGTTGTTGCTAACACCAAACAAAAGAAGGGGTTGTTTGTGACCACAACAGACCTGTAGGTTGAAGCCGCAAAACCATACCAATGATTCGGGACCCCAAGCTCGGAATTCCATAACTTGCATCAGAACAAAAGAAGCACAGAAGGAAAATATAAACTGTATATTATGTTAGATACCTATACCAATAGGTTTCATATTTCATGATTGGAGGTCAAAGGTCCAAATATGCTCTGCTTTGATGATGCAAAGATCACATATTTCCTCAGAAAAGACTAATGCCTGTTTCAGTTTCTACATGAAGTTACTTTGATGGATGGCCCAACAGTCTAATCTGGGCCATGCCATGCTTTCAATTTATTTGTTGTAAAATAGAGAATGATATCTGTCCAAACTGTTTAATCTTGGCAGATCATTAGATAGGTAGAGAAACAAAGGTTCCCAACTGTCTAATCTGGGACCTTGGAAGGAATAAGGTTTGCATTAGATAGGAAATGAAAGAAAAAGCCAATGAAAAGAAAAGGCATTCAAAGGGTTTGCAAGTCTAAGTGCACCCTCCAAGAAGGAACAAAAAATGCTAGGAAATCTAGTTGGGTAGGTAGCTGGGGTTGCAGAAATAGTGTATCTTCCAAGGTCAAAGTTGCTGAAATATCTTCAGGGAGAAAGGCACTGGAGCATGACTAACTCCCCTGTTCCTCATTTGTAAAATACTCCTTACTAACTCCCCTCCCAGGTAGCACAAGGCTTAAGAGATTCAAATGTTTAACATTCTTATGGTTTGGAAAAGCCACATTTCTTGTGCAAAATTTTTCATTTTGATGTACTCCTTATTTATGTGTTTTCTCCATATTAACCACTAACTCTATTACTTAGCTCCCTATACCCCATTTCTCCTATTACTATAAACACCACGGTGTATAAACCCCAAAATGATTATAAATATCCTCCCCTGGTGCTATAGCCATATGTTCTGATCAAAGGAATCAAAATGACATCTGGTCACTTTGATGAACCTCCCAGGCTTCTCCCCTCATTTCACCTTATCTTGCTCATTAAACCCTCATTGTGCAAAGAAAATCCTATGGGAAACCCCTTTTTTACCCATAACCCTTCTGAAAAAATCAAAAAACCCCTCTTTTTCCTTTCTCCGCACTAAAACCCACTGTCCTAAGGTTTAAAAAATAAATTTTGAATTAAATTAGCGCAGGCGGAAAACCCGACAAAACCCAAAAACCTATGGTTTTTACCCTCCCCGCGCTCGTTTATTAAACTTATTATTTAATTCCCGGCGGGTCCCCCACTGAATTAACCCACCAGCGCATCCCGATCACCGCCAGCCGTTGGATCTCCCGCCCCTCCATCCAACGGTGGGCGGTCGATCCGC